>CAWUFW010011425.1:610000-616241 GCA_963921515.1 Calotriton arnoldi | reverse complement strand
AAAGCGAGAGACAAAACACAGATACTATATGAAAATCACCGTATCTCCCTGTACCCCGACTACACCATCCTAGTGCAGCGCCAGCGCTCCTCTTATCAAGCTGTGAAGAAGAAGCTACAGGAGGCCCAACTTAAATATGCCTTACTGTTCCCTGCCAGGTTGAAGGTTATACATGATAAAAAGACCTACTTCTTTGACAGTCCGAACGACGCAGAGGAATGGATGGAGGTGATGGACCTAGGACAGAGCCAGAGCGGTCAACCGGGAGCACGTTCCCAGGGTCGCATCAGATCGAAGAGGCAAGAACTCGGTCGACCCCGGCCGACGGAACGGGGAGGGGGGCGCTGGGCCGTCACGGGAGCAACGGCAAATGGACATGGTGAAAGCGGTATCACTGGCAGGATCCCTCAGAGAGAACAGTAGTAAGATCCTCACGGACACCGACGACAGCACACTCCACTCGGACTCCGAGCACAGTATCACCCTGTTTCCCTCCGTTACGCCACAGTCTATTGATGACCTAGTGGACAACTGACACTCAGTACCAGTATCATAACGGCTGCACCTGTAAGACCGACCCGTGGAGACATGGGGCTTCCTGTCACAGAACTGGGCATTGACCTGCTGAACTCAGCAGTATCCTTTGCTGTCATAAGACTGTATAATGGGTTCGATGTATGGGAAAAAGTGAATTTTATCTGTTATGTACTTAAGAGCTTCACTATTCATGGGCAGCAGGCCGGGCGGGCTGGTCCTCTGGGGACCGAACCTGTTCTCCCCCAATTGAGTCCTAAGTAGGCAATCAAGATATTAGCTCAGGAATGAATATATTAGGATGTTCCACCTGGTTTCCTTCCCCCGGGGCCCCGTAGAGCCCCCGGGACTCAGCACACACGACAGCACGAAGCGGAGGGCATCAGCACACCCCCACAAAGCGTATGCACCGTTATGTTTGAATTGTATGTTGATTTTGAATGTTGGGCCCAGCACAGTTTGGAAGTTGAGCCAAGTATTGTTCATATTCAGTTAATGGGGTACCCCTGGTCTGCCGTACAGCACCTGCGCTGTACAACACGGAACGCTAACTATTATGTGACTCTATGCCTAGAGAATGCACCACTGTAGGCTCCTATAATCTAATAACATGGAATGTACGTGGGCTGGGTGCAATTCAAAGCGACACCGGGCCCATGCCTACCTTCTGAGACGCAAAGCTCATATAGTCTTTTTCAGGAATCGCACCTGACTGACACAGAAGCCCAGAAGACCCGCAAGAAATGGCGTGGTCAAGTTTACTCAACCAATTACTCGGCATTTGCAAGGGGGCAGCCATCTGGATACGACACGGAGTTCCGTTCAGGGAACTAGACCGTCGCATAGACGACCAAGGGAGATACACCCTTTTAAAGGCACCTTGGATGGAATACCGGTAGTCCTGGGGAGTATATATGCCCCGAACTTCGATCAGGAATTTTTTTACAGAAACTGGGCACGGCATTGGTGGGCTGGGACACAATCCCATGGGTTTTGGGGGAGACTGCAATGTGGTCCTAGATGTAGCTCTAGACAGATCACACCCCCACTCCACGGCGTTAACGCTTGTAAACTAGCAGAGACACTGAATACCTGGTTGAAGGGTTGGGCACTGTCGGACGTATGGCGCCGTTTACACCCCACACATAGGGAATATTCTTTCTATTCACCAGTGCACCAGCTCCATACTCGGATAGATCGGTTCCTCTGTTCCAACACCATAGCTACCCAGATCAGACAATCCACCTACTTAGCGAAAACCCTCTCCGACCATAACCCCCTGGAGATAACACTCGAATGGGGTAGAGTACCGACCCCAATACCCACTTGGAGTCTGCGACCACAGTTGCTGGACGACGCTCCGTTCCGCTCTACCATCTCTAACACCATCACCAACTACCTGGCTGAAAATTGGAACACCGCTTCCTCTAACCTGATAGAATGGGACACACTCAAGGTGGTGGTGAGGGAGCTGCAATCGGTCAAGTAGTGGGGGCTAGACAGGAAATACACCAGCGTCTGGTGAGAGTGGAGAATCTACTGAATACCCTGGAACAGGAAGCAATATCAGACCCTAGTAAAAAAGAGGCCCTACAGACTGCCCGCATCAGCCATGCGGAAACACTAGAAACACTGAGGGTTATTGACCACAGAACCTTTACACAACGGAAACATTCGGAAGCGGATAGAGCAGGGACGTTATTAGCCCGCATAGTACGAGATAGGCCTGAACCCACCATTATTACCCAGGTGAATATACCGAATGGCGGATCGGCACACACACAACAGGAGATCAACGAAACCTTCTGTACTTACCTTAGTAAGCTGTATGCCAATCCCGTACGAGACACTAAAGACTCCATAGATACTTTCCTGAATGACCTGCCCATACCCTCCCTACCTGTAGACATACAGAAGGAAATAACGGGTCCTATCACTCAACACGAGATACGAGTCGCAATCAAGGGACTCAATCGTAACAAAGCGCCAGGCGCCGACGGGTTGCCAATCGAGTTTTACCATACTTACTCAGACCTACTTGTTCCCAAACTTGAGGAAGTCTACAAAGTGGCACTGGAAATTGGCCACCTGCCCCCTTCCACCATGCAGGCCCTGGTCATCTCACTACTTAAGCCAGGTCGGGATAGCACAGATATTACTAACTATAGGCCTCTCTCCCTCTTAGCTACAGAATTCAAAATCCTGAGTAAAGCTCTCGCGAACCGCATCCAACCCTACCTTAATACTCTCATACATAGCGACCAATGCGGGTTTCTGCCGAACCGTAGTACGTCCCTTAATACTAGACGGCTCCACTATATTATGACTGCTACCCGGATGCCTATCCCGATGCGGGTTGCCTGGCACTAGATCTACGTCAGGCTTTTGATTCCATAGCCTGGGACTACATGTTCGCCGCCCTTCAACGCTTCGGTCTCCCAGCAGACTACCTTAGGTGGGTACGCCTGTCATATACCTCACCCACGGCGAGAGCCCGCACTGGACAGTACATTTCTAGGGAGTATACGATCCACAGGGGCACTAGGCAGGGATGCCCGCTGTCCCCCTCCTGTTTGTACTGGCGCTCGAACCCCTAGCGATTGCCCTCAGACGGTCGGCGGACCAGCTGGGCATTCCCATCATAGGCTCCTTTCACCTTACCTCCATATATGCAGATGATATCCTCCTCTATCTTCGGGACTTGACTGCCGCGACTACCCCCCTTCCCGCTATTTTTCACAAATTTGGGCAATTGTCGGGATTAATCATTAACTCGGGAAATCAAATGCTTTTTTCTTTAGAGACGGGCCCCGACAGGACGAGGTACACTTTGGTGCATACACTCTACCAGTGGCACACTCTACATTTCGGTACCTGGGGATACAGGTATATAGATCACAGACAGACCTCTTAGGGGGAAATCTAGGGAAAGCCATTGCATCGCTACGCTCTAGTGTGGCATTCTGGTCGACCCTTCCCCTCTCGGTGATGGGACGGATATCTATTTCTAAGATGGTAGTACTCCCCGGCTATTATACTTTTTTGAGAATTTGACCATCGTGGTCCCCCAATCTATATTCAACACACTAAACACACTGCTGGTGGAGCTTATATGGGGCGCGGGCCGCCGTAGAATAAGCCTACAGAAACTACAATTGGACAACCAACACGGAGGTCTGGGGGCCCCCGACTTCAGGGCATACTACTATGCTTGCCAAATTCAATGGCTGGCCTATTGGGCTGCAGGGAGACATCTGGAAGAAATAGGGTTCACAAACAGGGACATCGACAGAGGCAGGCTACACTCCCTGATTCTGCCCAGAGCTAAAATCCCCCAGAGGGACCCCCTTGCTGAAAACGGCACTTCAATGCTGGAAGAAGGCATTACTGTATACCCAAGATGCGGTCCCATACTCGGCTAACATTCCATTAATAGGGATTCCTACCCCCGGAGGCAGGCTCACAAAAGGCAAGTTACGCACATGGGCGGAGTCTGGGGTGGAGACAGTCGGAGCTCTATTTAGCGAAGGGACTCTTATGGACCACGGCACGTTTGTACAAACCACTGGAGCCTCGGAGCGCCACTATTTATTGCATGCCACTATAACACGCTACATCAAGACCACCTGGGCACCCCAACAGATAGAACCACCACAACACAACCTGATACACCTGCTACACTACATGGGGACTGGGGGACACCTCATCAAATGGCTTTACATCGGAGTTAGGGCGCATGTAGGCGTCTCGCTTACCAATCTCAGGGAACGATGGACCGCGGACACGGGCCTGGAAATTACCGATAGAGACTGGGAGAATATGATTGAATACCCCAAAAAGTCCCCCGCAATGCTAAATTGAAATTTATTCAAACAATGGTCCTGCATAGATCCTACCTCACCCCACAGAGGATACACCGGATGTTCCCAGAAGCCCAACATTGCTGCCCCCGCTGCAAAGGTGATGAGGCGGATTTTATACACATGCTATGGAGCTGCCCTCGGTTACTAGAATACTGGAACGGGGTTAGACACTGCCTCGGTGAAGTCACACTCATGCCCGTCCGGGATAACGCTTTAGAATGCCTCACGGGGCTGCGGAAATATAAGAAAACACAAAAAGTACAGCGACGTTTCACTGACTTAGCCCTGATACTTGCCATTAGAGGCCTCACTATGAGATGGAAATCCCCTCGATGTCCGACACTGACCAGTTGGCAAGACGAAATGATACGATGGGGTGGAGCAGAGAGCATGGCGATACGCGGGGAAGAGGTGAAGGGGTTACGGAAATTACCCATCTCGATAGAATGGGATACTATGCTCGAAGATTTTACACACCTTGACCTAAGACCGACATAGCTTACCCCGACACAATAGACAATATAGTGCCCCAGCAGGAATGAGGCCAGACCCACATGGACCCTAACCCGCATAACCCCACTTACAGACGGAGCAACACACGAAATACCATGGCGCTAACCCTACTAGGCACCCACAGGACATGGAAGTAACAGACCAGGGGAGGGGGAGGGATGGGAGGCGTGGGGACTAGTTGGGATATTAAAGTTATCCTATTATAGATTTGTTTGGTATTACCAAAGCTAGCTAAACGCAGCGGATAGTTAATGTGATATTTTCCTTTACATTGTTATAACAAAGCTTTTTAGACAGGTCTATGTATGTTGTAATAACTCCATGGGTTCTAACATGATGTGATCCAATCGGAACCAGCGAAAGTGAAATGCTTAAATGTCATAATCAATATGGTGATAATCTAGAAGAAAAGGCTTAATAAAGTTTGTTTAAAAAAAAAAAAATTATGCGCAGACTACTGTCTAATGCTGTCAGGGCCAGTATTACTACCAGTCCCAGTGTATAAGACACATACACGACTTTTCTGTTGCCTGCTTAGCGTAGCTCCCTGCTCCTCTGTTGCTGTGCTACCAGCCCGTGAGGGGTGTGTCTTGCCCATTCCAGCATCACTGTGGCATGTTGCGATTTGCCTTCTCTGTGAGCAGAGTCTCTTTCCCAAAGCAGGTGCTTTCTCTGAACTCTGGCTTGTAAGAGTGCTGGGAATGGCCCTCCCCAGCCCCTCACCCAGATAGATACATTTACCTGCAGAGCTCAACTTTGGAGAAAGAGATCGGGCAGAGAGTGCAAAGGGAAGGCCCACAGTGCACACCTTATTTTACATAAAACCTCGGGCTTGTGGGAGGACAGGGACATGAGGGTTCTCAGGGAAAGCCATCCCAGGAGTGTTGAGGGCTAGGCCCTGAAACACAAGAATCCCGGAATGGCCATGCATAAGATGCCTGTGCAATAGGCCTGCCCTAGGCTTCTGGGGCTCTTACTCTCTAGAGGCCCCAGTGGTCTAAGCCCGACCAGGCCTGTAGGCCGCGTTGGGGAGCGCGTTGAGGACGCAGGGCGCAGAACTCTGCCCGTTTCACACCAGAATTTTGGGGAGGACAGGGAATCTGGCAAAGCCAGTGGGAAGGATTCTTCAAGAGGAGAGTTCAGTGACAGAATCTGAAACACAATAGTGCTGGTGATCTGGAGGGTGCCTTATGTGAGCCACTTCTGTCTGGAGCAGCCTGCCATCATGCCCTGATAACCACAACACTAGTCCCAAGCCAGTGACCTAGGCAAAAGCAGAGACATTCATACTTATTGTCTCCTGCATCTGATTCTTGCCATCATCATGTGAA
>CAWUFW010011425.1:557500-605000 GCA_963921515.1 Calotriton arnoldi | reverse complement strand
TCATAGGCTACAGAGTTTTGAAACTTAAATGATAGAGTGCTACATAAACAATTGACTCCCTGCGCTAGTGAGCGAGATTAATCAGAGAAAATAAAAACATTTGTCTTCGGAAGCACATTTACTGGTAGCATGTTCCAGTAGATTACATACACACAAAGCTTTAATTGCCTAATTACCTTTCCAGTTTGTATACATTCCATCACCCATGCTCTCTACTGTATGCGAGTTTTCATTCATGTTTTTTTCCAGATCGTTTTTACATCGCTTCCTTCGTGTATGCTTAATAGTGTGAGACTCCATCCCAGGTTTTCCTCGGTATGGTCTCTGGACCCAGCCAGTGAAATGTTTAACGTAATTCTCTGTCGCTCTCTCAGCCTCTCGCTGTGTCTGCCGCCAGGAATTCTCGCATCCTATTGCCGAAAGCTCCTGCCGGTTCGGTACAGCCGCATGTGAAGCAAAAGTGCCCCCTGGTCCTGCCCTGTGCACAATCTCCCCACACATCCACAATGCATCCCCACGGGCTAACAGTGACCGCTCGCAACCTCAGGCGGAGCCAGCTTGCCACAGCAGTCAGTGCCTGTGAACCAAGGCTCGCAGCGCATCACAGAGCGCGGATCAGCATATTTCACAAATCATTGCACCAATAGCACTTATGTAAAAATCGCGGCATTTTTACAAAAGTGTCCGATTTGTGGGCATTTTTGTAAAAATCGCGGCATTTTTACAAAAGTGCCGATTTTGCGGCAAACCGCGAAATCGCGAAATCCTGGAGGGTCTGTTTATGATAGAGCGAAATGTTCTTGTGAATTGTAGGGGTGCATCATAATCACTGATAGGCCGCACCCACATGTATTCAGACATATATTCGTTTATATCCATTGTATACTCATGCATGTTTAGCAAAGAATGAATAGTTCACTGAGGCGAAGTGAACTCAGCAGTATAATGGTGTTAGGATAATGATGTAATGTAATGCTTTTTGAATTGTGTGAACATAATGCATAGAGGAATTAGTTTGTGTATGTAATGTAATTGCAGTAGTTTAAACGTGCACCATATTAAAGTTGCACATGTAATTCATTGTTTGCATAAAGAATCGTAATGAATATGCTTATAGGGAAAAGTAAGATGTGTGTTTAAAAGTTATATGTAAGGGCCTGACTACATATATGCTTAAGGAAGGCCTGGTATATTCTTATGTTAGCTTATAATGTAGGCCGAAAAGGGTTTCTCTTGGAAAGGCTCTCTGGGCATAAACGGTAGATTTAATTAGCACAGTAGAAGGTTTCTGTTGAACGTATCTTTTGTTGCAGGTGCAAGGACACATGTCTCGTTAGTAAAGACTAACTCTTTGTTTTCAAAAGTTAGAAAGATGGGAGGCATGGTACGGGGAGTGCAATGGAATTTAGGGATGATACTTTCAGAGGAGAAGGTGCCTGGGACTCAAGGTCAACGCAACCGTCCAGGATGAAGTCACCGTTTCAGTGGAAAAGCACAAGAAAGAAGACCTGGCCAAGGAGGCGTGACAAAGGCGTGTACAATTGTATTGGGGTTTTGTATTAGGGATAGTGCTCTGAGGAGGAGGCCAGAGAAGAGGTAGGGGAGACCAGAGAGAAGGACAGAGCTGAGCTTAGGTATTATGTGATTGCACTTCTTAGGAAGTCTTCACAGCTGACACCTTTTATTCTTTTCTTGCCTGGGAAAATCGTTATGCAGGGATGCCACTTAGCGTTAGTGTAGGGACAGCAATTGATTTTAAGCTTGTTTAGGCCAATGAAGAGCAACTTAGAAATAGGAGCAATCATAGTCTGGTTGATCCTTCTAGAACTTTCTATTCTCCTTATCCTGAGTCGGATGAGATTCTTGCGTAGATTATTATTTGTATTAGTGCCCATCTATTTCTTTAACCTCGTGTTGAGGTGCTTGCACGTTCAGTTATTTTTGGCGATAATAAATTCTCAAACTTGAATTCGGAGTCAGTGGTCCTTTCAGACAAAATGAATGCTGATATCTAATCAAATGAGATTCTCTCCTTTACACTATTCAACAGGTAAAAAGATCTTGGCGGCCAGAAGGTTCTTATAGATAATTAGATAAGAATCGGCGTTATCAGTTGGTAGCAGAGTAGGATGGTTACCTTTGATGGTAAGGGGAGATCTAGAGCAAGATAAGAGATTAGGTTGCCCCATAGAGCCCGAGTGACGCAGATCCAGAGAACCACGAGAGACGGATGTCGGAGGTTATGGAAAACTGACGGAGAGTGACGGTGCGGCGGAAGTAGCAGTTCGTAGTAGAGTGAGTATGAAAAGAGTGATGTTTGATAGATTGCGGTGTTATAAAGTTGTGTGATGTCTTGCGGAGTTGGAACGAAAGTTGTGTGATTGAGAAACGGACCGTGAGCGCGCGCGGGACCGGGAGATTTATTGTGGTGTAGAATACACCCAGAGTTGAAACGTTGACCAGAGTTGTGGGGGTCACGAGACGTCATTGACAGACCCACAGAAGATAGGGACACATGTGTGAGTGTGTGAATAACCAACGCAGGTCGTAGGTTATTGTGTGCAGAACATCGAGTGATTGAATCCTATCGAGTATTAGAGGCGATTGTCCAGTCGTTCGTGGACAGACGATTGCCAGATTGAGGTCAACAAGCTCAAGAGGCTGATCGGTCATTGGTAAGACTGACGGTCAGAGAGGTAATTGTTCGGTAGGACGGACATTATTTCAGAGTATAATTGGGACGAATGCGAGTGAGAACAAGTGAATTAGAAAGGAGGGGAACTGCTGCGAGCGGAGGAAAAGTGACGTCAGACAAGAGCCGCGCTGCGATAGGCCGGTTGGTGTGAACCGCGCTGGGATTGGTGGAGTGAAATCAGGAAGTAAAGCGGACATTTTGAGTGCAAATACAAAGTTGATTCATCATGAAATGTTTTAAAGCTTTAAGGGAACTTTGTAGAGGTGATAGACATGTGGTTGTTCGGGAGGGAGAGAGCTCCTCCTGAGGACACACCAGCACATTATATGGCAAAGAATGTAGGATTGCATACCATAATTTGGCTTGAGAATTGGCATAAAATGACAGAAGCAGAAGGAGAATTGTCGTTCCCTCGATATGGTACTTTCAGGTTAGAGGTGCTGTACCAGCTCAAGAGTGTAATGGCTTCATTACGACCACTACCTAGACCAAAACAGTTTGAGGCACTACATGCGTGGATAAGGGCAGCGTATGATAGGAAGAAGGACAGATGCCAAGAAAGGGTGAAGAAATCGGTCAGGGCATTTCAAGATGCAAGGTGGGATGCCTTGGAGAAAAGGTGGAGAGCAGACACGATCGAAGGAGATAAGTTGTACCCATTGTTAGTACAAAATGGGAAAATAATAAGAATCGATGAAGACGACAGTGATCTAGATGACAGTTTGTTGGATAGGATGTTGGCGGAGAGGCCACCACCATTTAACCCAGATTCAGAAGAGGAAAAGACGACCCCAGCAGTGGCAATAGTTGATGAGAGCCAGAACCAGACTAGCATGAGAGTAGTGGGAAGAATTTCCACAGGAACGGAGGGGCTACGGCGTCTATGATAACACAGCCTCCTGCGGGGAACACAAGATTACCGGACTCCTTGACAGTACCGGTTACCATTGGCCCTATAGTACCGGTATATGACCCAGACCGAGTGAGAGAAGGGAGCTCCGTGCCGATGAGAAGGGAAGAAGGAAACAGTGAGAGTGGGAATGGGTTTGGAGTAAGGGTGGTTCATTTCCCAAGACCAATGGAGTCGAGTACGCCGTTACCGGCTACAGCAGACTCTTCCTTCAGGAGAGAAGAGGAGGGACCAGAAAGACCGAGGTCTTTACGGGAATCTAAGTCAGCTTTGAGGAGTGGACACCAACAGTAACGAACCAAGAGGATAGGATGCAAAGAGATAGGGCACAAAATGTCTCGGAAGACAGACCAGGTTCCAGGAATATGGAAGGGAATAGGTCACAAGGACAGAATAGTGATTGTGATGAGCGGGACGGCTCAGGTTGTCGAGACGTACTGAGGAGTGCAGTACAGGCAAGGTTGCTAGACGTAGTGAGGCTGAAAGCAGAGAGGTAGACGAAATGATCAGTGGGGTCTGCCTTTGGAAAGGATAGAAATTTATGGATCAGATGAGCTGCTGTTTGTAGCAAAAGATGTGACTCGAAAAGCTAGAATGGCACATGATAGATTGAAGGAATTGGCCAAAAGATATGAGGTGGACCTGAACAAAACTAATGCGTTGCAGGGACCACATAGATTGCATTACAGTGATCAGGAGTTGGAGGAGAAAAGAATCACAGGATTAAAGACGCACACCAGAGACCTGATCATAGGAATGAGAATATGGATTTTGTTGGACAAATGGGAAGAAAGGTGGTCCAAAAGAAACCAGTAAAAAGAGCAGAAGGGAAACGCCGCCGCCAGGAGAAGGGCGACGGGTGTTGGAAATTTTCCTTTACGGGAAGTACAGAATGGAGGAGTACGTGCATGTGCCGTGGAATAGAGGTGATTTGGCTGCATTTACAAATGATTTTCCTCGGCTGAGGAAAAACCGGTGGAGTGGTACAAGCAGGTTGAGCGGTTTGTGAAGATTTCAAAAGTATTGTGGATTGATTTGAACACCTTGTTTGACATAGTGGTACCAGGAGATTTGTGGACAGCATGTAAAGTCGCTATTGAGTGGCCGACTTCGGAACCGAAAAGAGAGGCGGTTACAAATGGTCCATCACCTGATGTCATGAAAAAGTATGAGCAGGTGATTACATGGCTGAAGTCGAAGATTTCACCTCAGGATATAGATTGGGTTAAGATAGATCGGACTGTACAGGAACCCAAGGAAACGGTGCATGAATACTATGAAAGACTTCTGCAAGTTTTTAAACAGTATAGTGGGTTAGATGTTTTGGACCCTAAGGATATGGGACAGTTTGTCTCAAAGTTTGTAACGGGTCTGAGAGTGGAAATCAGCCTCATGATACAGCACCATTTGATCTGCTGGCAGAACAAGCCACTAGATGAAATTTTGCGGTACGCGAGGTACTGTAGTGATGAGGTGGATTCAAAACATCGAAAGCTAAAAGACAAATTGATGCTTGTCCAGATGCAGACAGCACAGAATCAGCCTAGTGGAGGGACCTTGGGGAGAAAGCAAGGAAATTTCCAGGGAAACCAGAATGGGCAGGTACAGGGAAAGGGAAAACCAGTAGACCCCAAGACAGGAGTGGACGTGGCTACACTAAAGAAGACCACTGCGTGTCATCTTTGTCGCCAGGTCGGACATTGGAAACGCGAGTGTCCTTTGAACCCAGCTAATCAGGTACAGGAAGAGGAAGAGGGGGCTCAGGCACCCGCGCAAGAGGTGGTTAACACAATAACGAGACCTAGAACGATGAAAGGGGGTTTACAATTCTCAAGCTCAGATTCCCCAAGCTCCAAGGTTTTCACAAGGAACACGAACATATCAACAGATGCCCCTGTTCGAACGATATGCTGAGGATAGCTTAGACCCTTTATCCTGACGGTGCCTGAGAGGGGAGGAAGACTGCACACTTGGAGCGGTCTTGGAGGTAGACCAGAGAGGACCTTTTGTAGAGGCAGAGATTGAGGGCAATCCTGCAACACTTTTGGTTGATACTGGAGCTACCCGGTCTACTGTAAGATCTGCAGTAGTCCCTAACCTACCCCTCTCGGGACAATCGATCCAGGTTGTTGGAGTAGCGAACAAGAAGATGAGCAGCCCATTGACAGAACCGATCTTAGTAAAGATAGGTACTTTCCAAACTAGACATCAGTTTGTAGTATGTGACACGAGTCCAGTTTGTCTTTTGGGAAGAGATCTGTTGTGCAAGTTGAACTGCACGATTTACTGTACACCACGGGGAGTGGAGGTCCAGACTAGAGATGATGATGCTGACTTTAAGATTGCCAATCAGCTTCTGTGTATAGATCTGTACCCAATGGTGACTGTGGAAGAACTTCCACATGATCTGAGAGATGCAGTGTCGCCCGTGGTGTGGGATTTCGCAGGAGGCGAAATAGGTTTAATCAGAGGGGTTGAACCAGTGCGGATTGAGGTGAAACAGAATGTTGATTTCCCAAGAACACCTCAATACAACCTGTCGACAGAAACGATTGCAGGAATAAAACCTGTGATCGAGACTTTCATTGAGAAGGGTATTTTAAAAGAGATCAGAGGTAGTCCCTGTAATTCGCCCATAATGGGACTACAGAAACCAAGCGGGAAGTACAGGATCGTGCAAGACCTGCGAAAGGTCAACACGATAGTTGTCCCTTGTTGTCCAGTGGTACCGAATCCTTCAGTAATACTGTTCCAGATCCCATGTGAAGCCGAGTGGTTTACGGTTATCGATTTGTGTCAAGCCTTCTTTTCGATACCGCTCCACGAGGAAAGCCAATTTCTTTTTGCGTTCAGGCTAGAAAATCGCGTGTTAACATGGTGTCGTATCCCTCAAGGGTATACAGAAAGTCCATCGATCTTTAAACCAGATCCTGAAGAAGAACCTTGAGAGTCTTGTGTTGCCACAGAACTCAGTTCTCGTGCAATACATAGATGACTTGCTCATTGCCGCAGAAACAGAAGATGCTTGCAGAATTGACACTGTAGCATTGTTGAACCACTTAGCAGAGAACGGACATAAGGTGTCCCCTAACAAGCTGCAGTACTGTTTGAAAGAAGTACAGTACTTGGGAAACAGATTGGAAAAAGGCAAGAGGAAGGTGTCACCAGATCGAATTGAGGCAATAATGAGCATGGCAGTACCCACGACACAGAGAGAAGTTAGGATGTTTCTAGGAATGGTTGGCTATTGTCGACAGTGGATTCCTAGTTTCTCCTTGAGAGCAAAGCCTCTGCAGAGGCTTACGCACAGGGACGTGAGTGATCCGGTACCATGGGACGAGGAGTGCTTGATATCATTCCTGAAACTGAGAGAGGATTTGTGCAGGGCTCCGGCATTGGGAATGCCTGATTACAACAAGGCCTTTTCATTGTTTTGTTACGAGAGGGAAGGATGTGCATTAGCAGTGTTAGCTCAGAACCATGGAGGTGTCCGTAGACCAGTTGCATACTTTTCAGCTACTTTAGATCCAGTAGCTTCTGCGTTGCCCGGATGTCTAAGATCCGTTGCTGCAACAGGTGTCAGCATTGAAAGATGTGAAAGCATTGTAATGGGACATCCATTGACTGTACATGTACCACATTCGGTTGAGTTATTAATGACCAGGACCAAGACCCAGCACCTAACGAACAATAGGTTAACGAGGTACGAGCAAGTCATACTTGCCGCAGAGAATGTGACTCTGAAAAGGTGCTCTGTCTTGAACCCTGCAACATTGATGCCTACACCGAATACAGAGGATGAAGATTGTGCGGACCATGATTGTCTCGATGTGACCGAACTTTGCACCAAACCGAGACCTGACATTGTCGATGAGCCATTGGCTGACCCAGATGAAATTTTCTTTGTCGATGGTTCATGCTTAAGAGACAGTGTGGGGCAATTGAGAGCAGCGTTTGCTGTATGTACTATTTCAGGAGTGGTCGACGCTGCTTGCCTAGAAGGAGTACGCTCCGCGCAGGTAGCTGAGATCATTGCCTTGACCCGTGCCTGTTTGGCCGCTGATCGAATTCGAATCACGATTTACACAGACAGCCAATACGGCTTTGGCGTGGTGCATGACTTCGGGCAGTTATGGTCTCAGAGGGGATTTTTGACATCATCTGGCTCACCCATTCGTAATGGAGAATATGTAAGACAATTGTTAGAAGCGTTACAGCATCCGAAAGAAATTGCTGTTGTAAAGTGTTCAGCCCATGGGAAGGGGAGGACTTTGTATCCTTGGGTAATAACTACGCAGATGAGGTAGCCCGCTTCTGCGCAGAACAAGGATGCATATACACAGGCAGGGAGATAGAAGAGAGCCAAGAGGGAACCGATCTCAGCATAATGTTGACCATGGCAGACACTTGGGAAGAGCTTAAGCGATTGCAGGATGAAGTTTCTAACCAGGAGAGAGGGATGGATCAAAGCTGGGTGTGAGAAAGGAGACGTGGATGTGTGGGTATCAAACGATGGGAGAGCTGTGTTGCCTGAGGAATTGCTGAGTCCGATGGCAAGACTGATACATGGACAGGCACACCTTGGTAGAGATGCAATGATGAGGGTGTTCAGACAAACGTGGTATAACCCACGGTTCCGAGCAATGGCTGAGACGGTATGTCAGAGGTGTGTTACGTGTCAACAGATGAATGCTGGAAAGAAAACTGTAGTTACATTGAGTCATATTGGAAGGTCAGGAGGGCCCTTCAATAGATTACAGTTGGATTTCGTGGAGATGCCTAGGTGCAATGGCTTGAGGTACATTCTAGTGATAGTATGTGTATTCTCACGGTGGGTGGAGGCTTACCCCACACGCAGGTGTGACACTCTGACAGTGGCTAAATTATTGTTGAGGGAGCTTATCCCTAGATTCGGGATTCCGACCTCTTTGGAATCAGATAGAGGAGGGCACTTCCATAGCGAAATCATGAAGTTACTTTGTGCAGCATTGAACATTGACCAGAGACTCCACTGTAGCTACAGACCGGAGGCTTCTGGGATGGTGGAACAAGTTAATGGAACTTTGAAAGCCCGGATGGCAAAAATGTGTTCTTCGACATCCCTGAAATGGCCCGACGCCTTGCCACTGGTGCTCATGAGCATGCGAAGTGTCCCAGACAGAAAGACCGGGTTGTCCCCCATGAAATATTAATGGGGAGGGCAATGAGACTGCCAGCAGTACCAGCTACAGCCTTGATAAGCATCACTGATGATTTGATTCTCGATTACTGTAAAGGACTCTCTGATGTGGTCCGTTCTGTATCCCAGCAGGTGCAAGCAGCTGTGGTTCCAGCCTCGAGTGATCTGTGCCACGACTTGTGTCCCGGTGACTGGGTGCTCGTCCGGAAGCACGTGAGGAAGAGTTGTTTGGATGCCCGTTGGCGTGGCCCGTATCAGGTGATTCTGATCACGAACACAGCAGTAAAGTGTGGAGGATTGCCGAACTGGGTGCATGCTTCCCATACCCGCAGAGTTCCAGCACCCTTGGAAGAAACAGCTCCTCTCGTAAATGAAAACCCAGCGGATGTGGCAGGGCCACATGAGAGGACAAGTCAAGCTGTAAGGGTCGCTGACACAACTGGTGGTGCACTAGAGCAAGCAGAAGGGGGTTTCCACAGTTCGAACCCTGACACAGACACCGAAGATAGAAACGGTGCAGTGGGCGGAGAAGAGTCAGATTCAGCCGAAAGAGGAAGTAGTGCACTGGGTATAGAAGGGGAAGGCAGACAAACGAACAGACGTGCAGAAAGTTGGCCTGAGAGACAGAGGCGACTGAACTTGAGGTTAGCACCTGAGAGAGACCTTGCTCCAGTGTCTGAAGTATCTGAAACAGAAGCAAGTGACAAAGACCAAGCACAAGACAATCGGCGAAGGTCAAAGAGAACAAGAGTGCCTTGTCGCAGATACTCTACCCCTGAGTGGACTTACACTGTGTTTGATGCAGGGGGTGGTGAATACAGGGAGACTGAAGTCAGTGGAAGTGTTCAGTCGGAGCCCGAACCTGGTGGTGAAGGTGGTGCTGCGGATGCCAGGGTTCGAGATAGACGGAACACTGACACTCACGATTCCGAATCCCCCACTTCTGAGTGAAGTCCGAAAATTGCTTTTGCATCGGGTCGAGTTCCCGCCTTTCGGAGCTGAGCCGTTTTCACACGAAGTGCTGCTTTTGCGTCTTGAACTTTTGTATCACGTTCTGGTTGTGCTTAATGAGGATCTCATTATGGATCAGTAATGAACTGTAAATAAAAGTCTAAAAGAAGAAGATAACCTAGGTCCGAGTGGAAGAAGAATAAACTTAGGGACTTTCCACAAGAAGAGGAACGAAAACTAGGGAAGTCTTTTTCTGGACTGTGTAAATAAGTTGTGATCGGAAAGGGAAAGCCCGGAGATTTCATGGTTGCTCGAGCTGGTTAAGCAAGTCATAAATAAAGGACAGAGACTTTTCTGAGTTCTTTGCGATAACCAAGACTTTTTGAGAACTTTCGAAATCATGGAGCCGGGAAATCCCAATCGTAGAGCAAAGTGGATTATAGGCATTCTTATAAGTAGTGTGATAATTTCTATAATCATAGTAGTTGTAGTCTCATATACTGGTTCGCACGAGCCAGAAGTAGAGGCAGTGACAGGGACACCGACACCTATCACACCTAGTCAGAAGGGGGTAGACAGGGCAGCTGATAGAGCTATGATATTAGAAGAAAGTCGTAGATTACATGTAGATTTGTCTAAGGGTGATTTTAAGCTTAATGCATATGCTAAGTTGTTGTATGAGTATGTTGACGTGATGGATGCGAAAGATTGTTATGTGTGTATGCAGTTGCCTACTTCGGTGGATGAGGGTATTAGGTATCATCATCTTCCACTGACTTATGGTATTTCATGTAGTCTTTTGCTTAGTTTGTTTTATGAGAGAGAGCAGTTCGAGTATTTCTTTTCCAATTTCGACGCAGTGCTTCCTGAAGTCTCAGCTTACAAGCATTTGAATAAGTATGACTATTATAAGACCGAGGACAGACTGAGGAAGTACTTCATACCGAGTTTGGAATTGGATACAGCATTTGCACACAGACACAATCTGACTTGCTTGATGTCGGATGTAGAGAGAAAGTTTGTAGATCCTTTATGCTGCACAGCATTTGGCATTTGCATGGTGTCTTGTCACTGTTGGACGTTATGATGCGCAGACTACTGTCTAATGCTGTCAGGGCCAGTATTACTACCAGTCCCAGTGTATAAGACACATACATGACTTTTCTGTTGCCTGCTTAGCGTAGCTCCCTGCTCCTCTGTTGCTGTGCTACCAGCCGTTAGGGGTGTGTCTTGCCCATTCCAGCTTCACTGTGGCATGTTGCGATTTGCCTTCTCTGTGAGCAGAGTCTCTTTCCCAGAGCAGGTGCTTTCTCTGAACTCTGGCTTTTAAGAGTGCTGGGAATGGCCCTCCCCAACCCCTCACCCAGATAGATACATTTACCTGCAGAGCTCAACTTTGGAGAAAGAGATCGGGCAGAGAGTGCAAAGGGAAGGCCCACAGTGCACACCTTATTTTACATAAAATCTCGGACTCGTGGGAGGACAGGGACATGAGGGTTCTCAGGGAAAGCCATCCCAGGAGTGTTGAGGGCTAGGCCCTGAAACACAAGAATCCCGGAATGGCCATGCATAAGATGCCTGTGCAATAGGCCTGACCCTAGGCTTCTGGGGCTCTTACTCTCTAGAGGCCCCAGTGGTCTAAGCCCGACCAGGGCTGTGCCCGACCAGGGCTGTAGGCCGCGTTGGGAGCGCGTTAGGGACGCAGGGCGCAGAACTCTGCCCGTTTCACACCAGAATTTTGGGGAGGACAGGGAATCTGGCAAAGCCAGTGGGAAGGATTCTTCGAGAGGAGAGTTCAGTGACAGGATCTGAAACACAATAGTGCTGGTGATCTGGAGGGTGCCTTATGTGAGCCACTTCTGTCTGGAGCAGCCTGCCATCATGCCCTGATAACCACAACACTAGTCCCAAGCCAGTGACCTAGGCAAAAGCAGAGACATTCATACTTATTGTCTCCTGCATCTGATTCTTGCCATCATCATGTGAAACGTTGGCGTTCCAATGTCTCCTGCGCACACTTGGTTCATAGGTGTACAATTTGAGTGCGTGCACCTCATCACTGTCTTAGACAGAGCTCTGCCTTTAAACTGCCAAAGTACAGCATTGGTGGTTCAGTGGTAGAATTCTCGCCTGCCACGCTGGAGGCCCGGGTTTGATTCCCGGTCAATGCAAGGCTGTCTGCTTTTGACTTTGCAAGTGAAATATATGAACTCAGTGGGGAATAAAATGGGAAGCAGTGACCCCGACATAATTTGAACACGCAACCTTCTCATCTGGAGTCAGACGCGCTACCGTTGCGCCACGAGGTCCCTACACTTGCAACTTTCGGAGCCCTATCAGCAAATGCTGTGGGCCTTACGATTTTCTTTTGCCTCCTTGTATGCCTACGGTTGAAATACAAGGCTTGGCCTTTTGTTTTCTACCCTATTTATGAAATTGACTGCAGGTGCAGAGAGAACGCAGAGGATTGAAATGTTCAGGTAAAGGATCTCAAGCGGGAGCTCTAAGAGCAAAGAAACACGTGTGTTTTATTTGAGCGCTTTATGCAGGCAAAATGACACGTCCCTGGGTGGGCTTGAACCACCAACCTTTCGGTTAATACGCGAACGGGCTAACCAATTGCGCCACAGAGACTAGTGACTAAAAAGTCTTTGCTGTGACTCAATATACATGTTTACTTGTGTGCACCTTCCTGGAGCTTGTGTTATATCAGGCATCTTTATGCTGCACAGCATTTGGCATTTGCATGGTGTCTTGTCACTGTTGGACGTTATGATGCGCAGACTACTGTCTAATGTTGTCAGGGCCAGTATTACTACCAGTCCCAGTGTATAAGACACATACACGACTTTTCTGTTGCCTGCTTAGCGTAGCTCCCTGCTCCTCTGTTGCTGTGCTACCAGCCCGTGAGGGGTGTGTCTTGCCCATTCCAGCTTCACTGTGGCATGTTGCGATTTGCCTTCTCTGTGAGCAGAGTCTCTTTCCCAGAGCAGGTGCTTTCTCTGAACTCTGGCTTGTAAGAGTGCTGGGAATGGCCCTCCCCAGCCCCTCACCCAGATAGATACATTTACCTGCAGAGCTCAACTTTGGAGAAAGAGATCGGGCAGAGAGTGCAAAGGGGAAGGCCCACAGTGCACACCTTATTTTACATAAAAACTCGGGCTCGTGGGAGGACAGGGACATGAGGGTTCTCAGGGAAAGCCATCCCAGGAGTGTTGAGGGCTAGGCCCTGAAACACAAGAATCCCGGAATGGCCATGCATAAGATGCCTGTGCAATAGGTCTGACCCTAGGCTTCTGGGGCTCTTACTCTCTAGAGGCCCCAGTGGTCTAAGCCCGACCAGGGCTGTAGGCCGCGTTGGGAGCGCGTTAGGGATGCGTAAAGGGACGCAGGGCGCAGAACTCTGCCCGTTTCACACCAGAATTTTGGGGAGGACAGGGAATCTGGCAAAGCCAGTGGGAAGGATTTTTCAAGAGGAGAGTTCAGTGACAGGATCTGAAACACAATAGTGCTGGTGATCTGGAGGGTGCCTTGTGTGAGCCACTTCTGTCTGGAGCAGCCTGCCATCATGCCCTGATAACCACAACACTAGTCCCAAGTCAGTGACCTAGGCAAAAGCAGAGACATTCAAACTTATTGTCTCCTGCATCTGATTCTTGCCATCATCATGTGAAACGTTGGCGTTCCAATGTCTCCTGCGCATACTTGGTTCATAGGTGTACAATTTGAGTGCGTGCGCCTCATCACTGTCTTAGACAGAGCTCTGCCTTTAAACTGCCAAAGTACAGCATTGGTGGTTCAGTGGTAGAATTCTCGCCTGCCACGCGGGAGGCCCGGGTTCGATTCCCGGCCAATGCAAGACTGCCTTCTTTTGACTTTGCTTTGGAAGTGAAATATATAAACTCAGTGGGGAATAAAATGGGAAGCAGTGACACCGACGTGATTTGAACACGCAACCTTCTGATCTGGAGTCAGACGCGCTACCGTTGCGCCACGAGGTCCCTACGCTTGCAACCTTCGGAGCCCTATCAGCAAATGCTGTGGGCCTTACGATTGTCTTTTGCCTCCTTGTATGCCTACGGTTGAAATACAAGGCTTGGCCTTTGTTTTCTACCCTATTTATGAAATTGACTGCAGGTGCAGAGAGAACGCAGAGGATTGAAATGTTCAGGTAAAGGATCTCAAGCGGGAGCTCTAAGAGCAAAGAAACACGTGTGTTTAATTTGAGCGCTTTATGCAGGCAAAATGACACGTCCCTGGGTGGGCTTGAGCCACCAACCTTTCGGTTAACAGACGAACGCGCTAACCGATTGCGCCACAGAGACTAGTGACTAAAAAGTCTTTGCTGTGACTCAATATACATGTTTACTTGTGTGCACCTTCCTGGAGCTTGTGTTATATCAGGCATCTTTATGCTGCACAGCATTTGGCATTTGCATGGTGTCTTGTCACTGTTGGACGTTATGATGCGCAGACTACTGTCTAATGCTGTCAGGGCCAGTATTACTACCAGTCCCAGTGTATAAGACACATACATGACTTTTCTGTTGCCTGCTTAGCGTAGCTCCCTGCTCCTCTGTTTCTGTGCTACCAGCCCGTGAGGGGTGTGTCTTGCCCATTCCAGCTTCACTGTGGCATGTTGCGATTTGCCTTCTCTGTGAGCAGAGTCTCTTTCCCAGAGCAGGTGCTTTCTCTGAACTCTGGCTTGTAAGAGTGCTGGGAATGGCCCTCCCCAGCCCCTCACCCAGATAGATACATTTACCTACAGAGCTCAACTT
This sequence comes from Calotriton arnoldi, assembly GCA_963921515.1. Taxonomy (NCBI): domain Eukaryota; kingdom Metazoa; phylum Chordata; class Amphibia; order Caudata; family Salamandridae; genus Calotriton; species Calotriton arnoldi. The sequence goes on along the minus strand of CAWUFW010011425.1, from coordinate 590,487 downwards.
TGGAGAAAGAGATCGGGCAGAGAGTGCAAAGGGGAAGGCCCACAGTGCACACCTTATTTTACATAAAACCTCGGGCTCGTGGGAGGACAGGGACATGAGGGTTCTCAGGGAAAGCCATCCCAGGAGTGTTGAGGGCTAGGCCCTGAAACACAAGAATCCCGGAATGGCCATGCATAAGATGCCTGTGCAATAGGCCTGACCCTAGGCTTCTGGGGCTCTTACTCTCTAGAGGCCCCAGTGGTCTAAGCCGGACCAGGGCTGTACCCGACCAGGCCTGTAGGCTGCTTTGGGAGCGCGTTAGGGACGCAGGGCGCAGAACTCTGCCCGTTTCACACCAGAATTTTGGGGAGGACAGGGAATCTGGCAAAGCCAGTGGGAAGGATTCTTCAAGAGGAGAGTTCAGTGACAGAATCTGAAACACAATAGTGCTGGTGATCTGGAGGGTGCCTTATGTGAGCCACTTCTGTCTGGAGCAAAAGAAACAATTGATGGACGGAATGCTGGACAATGCAAACATTCACCCCCAGTCACAAGGATCTGGGTTTAATCCATCATTCTTTTGCTCACCACACCACCCCAGTTTGGACCCAGCCATATGCAAATCAGTCTTGACCCTGTTCCTTGTGGGAACAGTCCAGCCCGAACTGCCAAGCCAGGTCCTCCCTGGACCGGAAACCAGCATCCTGGGACCGGTTTCAGGGCATCACCCTTCATCAGCCAGGCTAGCTTGAATCCAGTGGTGTAGTGAGCACGGGACCCACGTCTGGGCATACCCTTCCCACTTAGGGCGACATATGCAAAAGAAACAATTGATGGACGGAATGCTGGACAATGCAAACATTCACCCTCAGTCACAAGGATCTGGGTTTAATCCATCATTCTTTTGCTCGCCACACCACCCCAGTTTGGACCCAGCCATATGCAAATCAGTCTTGACCCTGTTCCTTGTGGGAACAGTCCAGCCCGAACTGCCAAGCCAGGTCCTCCCTGGACCGGAAACCAGCATCCTGGGACCGGTTTCAGGGCATCACCCTTCATCAGCCAGGCTAGCTTGAATCCAGTGGTGTAGTGAGCACGGGACCCACGTCTGGGCATACCCTTCCCACTTAGGGCGACATATGCAAAAGAAACAATTGATGGACGGAATGCTGGACAATGCAAACATTCACCCCCAGTCACAAGGATCTGGGTTTAATCCATCATTCTTTTGCTCACCACACCACCCCAGTTTGGACCCAGCCATATGCAAATCAGTCTTGACCCTGTTGCTTGTGGGAACAGTCCAGCCCGAACTGCCAAGCCAGGTCCTCCCTGGACCGGAAACCATCATCCTGGGACCGGTTTCAGGGCATCACCCTTCATCAGCCAGGCTAGCTTGAATCCAGTGGTGTAGTGAGCACGGGACCCACGTCTGGGCATACCCTTCCCACTTAGGGCGACATATGCAAAAGAAACAATTGATGGACGGAATGCTGGACAATGCAAACATTCACCCCCAGTCACAAGGATCTGGGTTTAATCCATCATTCTTTTGCTCACCACACCACCCCAGTTTGGACCCAGCCATATGCAAATCAGTCTTGACCCTGTTCCTTGTGGGAACAGTCCAGCCCGAACTGCCAAGCCAGGTCTTCCCTGGACCGGAAACCAGCATCCTGGGACCGGTTTCAGGGCATCACCCTTCATCAGCCAGGCTAGCTTGAATCCAGTGGTGTAGTGAGCACGGGACCCACGTCTGGGCATACCCTTCCCACTTAGGGCGACATATGCAAAAGAAACAATTGATGGACGGAATGCTGGACAATGCCACTGGAATCAAGCTATCCTGGCTGAGGAGGGTGAAACCCGAAACCGGTCCTAGGATGCTTGTTTCCAGTCCAGGGAGGACCTGGCTTGGCAGTTCGGGCTGGACTGTTCCCATGAGGCACAGGGTCAAGACTGATTTGAATATGGCTGGGTTCAAACTGGAATGGCATGGTGAGCAAAAAAACGATGGATTTAGGCCCAGATCTCTGTACTGGGGTGAATGTATGACATTGTTCTGCATTCTGTCCATCAACTGTTGTTTTTGCATTTGTCACCCCGAGTGGGACGGGTATGCCCAGACGTGGGTCCCGTGCTCTCCATGCCACTGGAATCAAGCTATCCTGGCTGAGGAGGGTGAAACCCCGAAACCGGTCCTAGGATGCTTGTTTCCAGTCCAGGGAGGACCTGGCTTGGCAGTTCGGGCTGGACTGTTCCCATGAGGCACAGGGTCAAGACTGATTTGTATATGGCTGGGTTCAAACTGGAATGGCATGGTGAGCAAAAAAACGATGGATTTAAGCCCAGATCTCTGTACTGGGGTGAATGTAAGACATTGTTCTGCATTCTGTCCATCAACTGTTGTTTTTGCATTTGTCACCCCGAGTGGGACGGGTATGCCCAGACGTGGGTCCCGTGCTCTCCATGCCACTGGAATCAAGCTATCCTGGCTGAGGAGGGGTGAAACCCGAAACCGGTCCTAGGATGCTTGTTTCCAGTCCAGGGAGGACCTGGCTTGGCAGTTCGGGCTGGACTGTTCCCATGAGGCACAGGGTCAAGACTGATTTGCATATGGCTGGGTTCAAACTGGAATGGCATGGTGAGCAAAAAACGATGGATTTAGGCCCAGATCTCTGTACTGGGGTGAATGTATGACATTGTTCTGCATTCTGTCCATCAACTGTTGTTTTTGCATTTGTCACCCCGAGTGGTGCGGGTATGCCCAGACGTGGGTCCCGTGCTCTCCATGCCACTGGAATCAATCTATCCTGGCTGAGGAGGGGTGAAACCCCGAGACCGGTCCTAGGATGCTTGTTTCCAGTCCAGGGAGGACCTGGCTTGGCAGTTCGGGCTGGACTGTTCCCATGAGGCACAGGGTCAAGACTGATTTGCATATGGCTGGGTTCAAACTGGAATGGCATGGTGAGCAAAAAACGATGGATTTAGGCCCAGATCTCTGTACTGGGGTGAATGTATGACATTGTTCTGCATTCTGTCCATCAACTGTTGTTTTTTGCATTTGTCACCCCGAGTGGGACGGGTATGCCCAGACGTGGGTCCCGTGCTCTCCATGCCACTGGAATCAAGCTATCCTGGCTGAGGAGGGGTGAAACCCCAAAACCGGTCCTAGGATGCTTGTTTCCAGTCCAGGGAGGACCTGGCTTGGCAGTTCGGGCTGGACTGTTCCCATGAGGCACAGGGTCAAGACTGATTTGCATATGGCTGGGTTCAAACTGGAATGGCATGGTGAGCAAAAAACGATGGATTTAGGCCCAGATCTCTGTACTGGGGTGAATGTATGACATTGTTCTGCATTCTGTCCATCAACTGTTGTTTTTGCATTTGTCACCCCGAGTGGGACGGGTATGCCCAGACGTGGGTCCCGTGCTCTCCATGCCACTGGAATCAAGCTATCCTGGCTGAGGAGGGTGAAACCCCGAAACCGGTCCTAGGATGCTTGTTTCCAGTCCAGGGAGGACCTGGCTTGGCAGTTCGGGCTGGACTGTTCCCATGAGGCACAGGGTCAAGACTGATTTGCATATGGCTGGGTTCAAACTGGAATGGCATGATGAGCAAAACAACGATGGATTTAGGCCCAGATCTCTGTACTGGGGTGAATGTATGACATTGTTCTGCATTCTGTCCATCAACTGTTGTTTTTGCATTTGTCACCCGAGTGGGACGGGTATGCCCAGACGTGGGTCCCGTGCTCTCCATGCCACTGGAATCAAGCTATCCTGGCTGAGGAGGGGTGAAACCCCGAAACCGGTCCTAGGATGCTTGTTTCCAGTCCAGGGAGGACCTGGCTTGGCAGTTCGGGCTGGACTGTTCCCATGAGGCACAGGGTCAAGACTGATTTGCATATGGCTGGGTTCAAACTGGAATGGCATGGTGAGCAAAAACGATGGATTTAGGCCCAGATCTCTGTACTGGGGTGAATGTATGACATTGTTCTGCATTCTGTCCATCAACTGTTGTTTTTGCATTTGTCACCCCGAGTGGGACGGGTATGCCCAGACGTGGGTCCCGTGCTCTCCATGACACTGGAATCAAGCTATCCTGGCTGAGGAGGGGTGAAACCCCGAAACCGGTCCTAGGATGCTTGTTTCCAGTCCAGGGAGGACCTGGCTTGGCAGTTCGGGCTGGACTGTTCCCATGAGGCACAGGGTCAAGACTAATTTGCATATGGCTGGGTTCAAACTGGAATGGCATGGTGAGCAAAAAACGATGGATTTAGGCCCAGATCTCTGTACTGGGGTGAATGTATGGCATTGTTCTGCATTCTGTCCATCAACTGTTGTTTTTACTTCTGTCTGGAGCAGCCTGCCATCATGCCCTGATAACCACAACACTAGTCCCAAGCCAGTGACCTAGGCAAAAGCAGAGACATTCATACTTATTGTCTCCTGCATCTGATTCTTGCCATCATCATGTGAAACGTTGGCGTTCCAATGTCTCCTGCGCACACTTGGTTCATAGGTGTACAATTTGAGTGCGTGCGCCTCATCACTGTCTTAGACAGAGCTCTGCCTTTGAACTGCCAAAGTACAGCATTGGTGGTTCAGTGATAGAATTCTCGCCTGCCACGCGGGAGGCCCGGGTTCGATTCCCGGCCAATGCAAGGCTGTCTTCTTTTGACTTTGCTTTGGAAGTGAAATATATGAATTCAGTGGGGAATAAAATGGGAAGCAGTGACACCGATGTGATTTGAACATGCAACCTTCTGATCTGGAGTCAGACGCGCTACCGTTGCGCCACGAGGTCCCTACACTTGCAACCTTCGGAGCCCTATCAGCAAATGCTGTGGGCCTTACGATTTTCTTTTGCCTCCTTGTATGCCTACGGTTGAAATACAAGGCTTGGCCTTTTGTTTTCTACCCTATTTATGAAATTGACTGCAGGTGCAGAGAGAACGTAGAGGATTGAAATGTTCAGGTAAAGGATCTCAAGCGGGAGCTCTAAGAGCAAAGAAACACATGTGTGTTTTATTTGAGCGCTTTATGCAGGCAAAATGACATGTCCCTGGGTGGGCTTGAACCACCAACCTTTCGGTTAACAGCCGAACGCGCTAACCGATTGCGACCACAGAGACTAGTGACTAAACAGTCTTTGCTGTGACTCAATATACATGTTTACTTGTGTGCACCTTCCTGGAGCTTGTGTTATATCAGGCATCTTTATGCTGCACAGCATTTGGCATTTGCATGGTGTCTTGTCACTGTTGGACGTTATGATGCGCAGACTACTGTCTAATGCTGTCAGGGCCAGTATTACTACCAGTCCCAGTGTATAAGACACATACATGACTTTTCTGTTGCCTGCTTAGCGTAGCTCCCTTCTCCTCTGTTGCTGTGCTACCAGCCCGTTAGGGGTGTGTCTTGCCCATTCCAGCTTCACTGTGGCATGTTGCGATTTGCCTTCTCTGTGAGCAGAGTCTCTGTTAGACCTGGCACCATTGGCGTGGGTCTCCCTTCCATTTTCGCTGTTGTCTCCTCTGTTTTACTGGTGTTAGATGCTCTGGGCGCTGTGCCACTGCCATTCAGTGTCACAGCGCGAATGCTCCCTGTGTAAATATGTCTATGTGAATTGGTATATCCCTGATTGGCTTATTTGGTTTACCTGTTAGTCCCTAGTAGTGTGGCCTATGTGTGCCCAGGGCTGGTAAACCAAATGCTGCTGGTGGGCCTGCAGCACTGATGTGTGCCACCCACAGAAGCAGCTTGTAAAGTGTGTCTCAGACCTGCCACTGCATTGTCTGTGTGCAGTCCAGAACTGCCATCTTGGCTGTGAAGTGCACTCACTTCCCAGCCCCTGAACCTTCCCTTGGCAGCCTGTAAGTCACCCCTATGGTAGGGTGCATTGTATGTGTAAGGTAGGACATGCCTTGGTGTATGTAGCATGCCCTGGTAGTGAATTACACCCCATTTCGTTTTTCACTACTGTAAGGCTACCTGTTCCTCATAGGCTAGAATGGGCAGTTTGACTATTACATTCTATAGTCCTAGCTGACCCCATGGTAGAAAAACGAATTTAGTATGCCTGAGCTCAGAATATTAAAATACATCTTTTAGTGAAGTTTATTTTTATATTCTGTGTTTGAAAATACCACTTTTAGAAAGTAGGTATTTTCTTGCCTAAGCCTTCCAGTGTGCTCTGCCGTTATGTGTATTGGCTGTCTGGTTTTAGAGGGGCAGGACAGGCTGAGTCAGACCTGGGTTGAATAGAGAGATCTGCATTTAGAGTGTGGGGAGGGGTGGCTCCTTGACCTGAATAGGGCTGTGCCTGGCAAGGTGAATGCTGGCTCCACCTCCCACTGTGTGTCTGCTAGCAGACCCCTCTTTCTGAAAGGAAGGATGCAGCCTGGTAAACAAAGTGCTCCAGGCCTTAGCAGAACTGGTTCTGGCTAGGTTCAGTGACTGGTAGCTTCTAAGAACAAAGGCTTTTTGGGGTATAAATATCTGTGCTCAAACCCCTACTTTTTGTATTGCTTTTGGATCTGGAGAGGAAACTCTGTCCGTGCCACTGGAGGAATCTGCAGGAAGTGACTGTCCCTGTGCTTGTGTGTTGTTTCTTGTACTGGCCTGCAGCAGTGACCACTGGACCTTGAAGAAGAGGAAAAGGAACTCTTGAGAGAACTTTTATTTTTGTTACAAGCAATTACCCAAGGGCTAGGAAAAGAGCTAGCCTCCTGCTGGAGTCTCAGGCACATCAGACTCCACCACCAACCTCCTGCTTCCTCCCTGCGAGGACTGCTATCTGCTGATGAGGCTCCTGTGAGTTCTAGGGCCTCTAGTTTGCATCAGAGAAGAGAGTGTGGGAAATCGACGCTAACGCATCTTTGCGGGCCGCTGCAGTCGAGAGCGCTGGGAAAATCATCGCGCTACTGCCGCCGAGGGCCCGCAACACGAAACCATCGCTGACGCCCCTTTGCGAGCCGCTGCAGCTGAGACGCGCTGGAAAGATCATCGCGCTGCTGTCGCCGCGCACTCGCAACCCTTAAAGAAATCATCGCTTCGAGACATCGCAGTGCGGACGCCGTGCGTCCGCCACTTTGATCGCATCGCACCGAATTTCGTCGCTCCCTCGTGGAGCGTCTTGTCTTCGCATCGCAACACGATCGCACAGCGCAACAGGATTGCCGCATCGACTTCTCCCACGCGGCAAGAAAGTCATCGCATCGGCGGTCCAGCGTGCAGAAGTTTGTCGCATCGTCTCCGCACGCATCACGCAGATCGGCGCATCATCCTCCCTTGCGGCAAGGATTTCAACGCATCGCCGGCCTCGCGTGCCGAGAATCATCGCTACAGCTTATTTGCGACATTTTGTTGGTTTTGCTACTAAACCCAGGTACTTTGTGAAAGAAAGGGTCGCAGAGACCACTGTTTGGAACTTGAACCTTATTTTTGCAACCTTTGAACTATTTTTGACAGCCCTTCAACAGCTATCCTATTTTTGACAGTATTGTGGCTTTTACAGTTATTGGTCTTGTGATAAATCTGCCTTTATATAAAGATACTTATTTTTTATAACTACTTCTGTGGTGTCCCTTTGTAGTGTTCCTCACTGTGTTACTGTGTATGGTCATAAATGCTTCACACCCTGCCTCTGAGATAAGCCTACCTGCTCGTGCTACGTTACCACAGGGTTGAGCAGGGGTATTAAAGAGGGTAGCCCTCTCACTCTGACTTAGGAAGAAGGGTCCCTACTTGGACAGTGGCCAGCCATTGCCAACTAGAGACCCCCATTTCTAACAGTCTCTTTCCCAGAGCAGGTGCTTTCTCTGAACTCTGGCTTGTAAGAGTGCTGTTAATGGCCCTCCCCAGCCCCTCACCCAGATAGATACATTTACCTGCAGAGCTCAACTTTGGAGAAAGAGATCGGGCAGAGAGTGCAAAGGGAAGGCCCACAGTGCACACCTTATTTTACATAAAACCTCGGGCTCGTGGGAGGACAGGGACATGAGGGTTCTCATGGAAAGCCATCCCAGGAGTGTTGAGGGCTAGGCCCTGAAACACAAGAATCCCGGAATGGCCATGCATAAGATGCCTGTGCAATAGGCCTGACCCTAGGCTTCTGGGGCTCTTACTCTCTAGAGGCCCCAGTGGTCTAAGCCCGACCAGGGCTGTACCCGACCAGGCCTGTAGGCCGCGTTGGGAGCGCGTTAGGGACGCAGGGCGCAGAACTCTGCCCGTTTCACACCAGAATTTTGGGGAGAACAGGGAATCTGGCAAAGCCAGTGGGAAGGATTTTTCAAGAGGAGAGTTCAGTGACAGGATCTGAAACACAATAGTGCTGGTGATCTGGAGGGTGCCTTATGTAAGCCACTTCTGTCTGGAGCAGCCTGCCATCATGCCCTGATAACCACAACACTAGTCCCAAGCCAGTGACCTAGGCAAAAGCAGAGACATTCATACTTATTGTCTCCTGCATCTGATTCTTGCCATCATCATGTGAAACGTTGGCGGTCCAATGTCTCCTGCGCACACTTGGTTCTTAGGTGTACAATTTGAGTGCGTGCGCCTCATCACTGTCTTAGACAGAGCTCTGCGTTTAAACTGCCAAAGTACAGCATTGGTGGTTCAGTGGTAGAATTCTTGCCTGCCACGCGGGAGGCCCGGGTTCGATTCCTGGCCAATGCAAGGCTGCCTTCTTTTGACTTTGCTTTGGAAGTGAAATATATGAACTCAGTGGGGAATAAAATGGGAAGCAGTGACCCCGACGTGATTTGAACACGCAACCTTCTGATCTGGAGTCAGACGCGCTACTGTTGCGCCACGAGGTCCCTACACTTGCAACCTTCGGAGCCCTATCAGCAAATGCTGTGGGCCTTACGATTTTCTTTTGCCTCCTTGTATGCCTACGGTTGAAATACAAGGCTTGGCCTTTTGTTTTCTACCCTATTTATGAAATTGACTGCAGGTGCAGAGAGAACGCAGAGGATTGAAATGTTCAGGTAAAGGATCTCAAGCAGGAGCTCTAGGAGCAAAGAAACACGTGTGTTTTATTTGAGCGCTTTATGCAGGCAAAATGACACGTCCCGGGGTGGGCTTGAACCACCAACCTTTCGGTTAACAACCGAACGCGCTAACCGATTGCGCCACAGAGACTAGTGACTAAAAAGTCTTTGCTGTGACTCAATATACATGTTTACTTGTGTGCACCTTCCTGGAGCATGTGTTAAATCAGGCATCTTTATGCTGCACAGCATTTGGCATTTGCATGGTGTCTTGTCACTGTTGGACGTTATGATGCGCAGACTACTGTCTAATGCTGTCAGGGCCACTATTACTACCAGTCCCAGTGTATAAGACACATACATAACTTTTCTGTTGCCTGCTTAGCGTAGCTCCCTACTCCTATGTTGCTGTGCTACCAGCCCGTTAGGGGTGTGTCTTGCCCATTCCAGCTTCACTGTGGCATGTTGCGATTTGCCTTCTCTGTGAGCAGAGTCTCTTTCCCAGAGCAGGTGCTTTCTCTGAACTCTGGCTTGTAAGAGTGCTGGGAATGGCCCTCCCCAGCCCCTCACCCAGATAGATACATTTACCTGCAGAGCTCAACTTTGGAGAAAGAGATCGGGCAGAGAGTGCAAAGGGGAAGGCCCACAGTGCACACCTTATTTTACATAAAACCTCGGGCTCGTGGGAGGACAGGGACATGAGGGTTCTCAGGGAAAGCCATACCAGGAGTGTTGAGGGCTAGGCCCTGAAACACAAGAATCCCGGAATGGCCATGCATAAGATGCCTGTGCAATAGGCCTGACCCTAGGCTTCTGGGGCTCTTACTCTCTAGAGGCCCCAGTGGTCTAAGCCCGACCAGGGCTGTACCCGACCAGGCCTGTAGGCCGCGTTGGGACGCGTTAGGGACGCAGGGCGCAGAACTCTGCCCGTTTCACACCAGAATTTTGGGGAGGACAGGGAATCTGGCAAAGCCAGTGGGAAGGATTCTTCAAGAGGAGAGTTCAGTGACAGAATCTGAAACACAATAGTGCTGGTGATCTGGAGGGTGCCTTATGTGAGCCACTTCTGTCTGGAGCAGCCTGCCATCATGCCCTGATAACCACAACACTAGTCCCAAGCCAGTGACCTAGGCAAAAGCAGAGACATTCATACTTATTGTCTCCTGCATCTGATTCTTGCCATCATCATGTGAAACGTTGGCGTTCCAATGTCTCCTGCGCACACTTGGTTCATAGGTGTACAATTTGAGTGCGTGTGCCTCATCACTGTCTTAGACAGAGCTCTGCCTTTAAACTGCCAAAGTACAGCATTGGTGGTTCAGTGGTAGAATTCTCGCCTGCCACGCGGGAGGCCCGTGTTCGATTCCCGGCAAATGCAAGGCTGCCTTCTTTTGACTTTGCTTTGGAAGTGAAATATATGAACTCAGTGGGGAATAAAATGGGAAGCAGTGACGCCGACGTGATTTGAACACGCAACCTTCTGATCTGGAGTCAGACGCGCTACTGTTGCGCCACGAGGTCCCTACATTTTCAACCTTCGGAGCCCTATCAGCAAATGCTGTGGGCCTTACGATTTTCTTTTGCCTCCTTGTATGCCTACGGTTGAAATACAAGGCTTGGCCTTTTGTTTTCTACCCTATTTATGAAATTGACTGCAGGTGCAGAGAGAACGCAGAGGATTGAAATGTTCAGGTAAAGGATCTCAAGCGGGAGCTCTAAGAGCAAAGAAACACATGTGTGTTTTATTTGAGCGCTTTATGCACGAAAAATGACACGTCCCTGGGTGGGCTTGAACCACCAACCTTTCGGTTAACAGCCGAAAGCGCTAAACGATTGCGCCACAGAGACTAGTGGCTAAGAAGTCTTTGCTGTGACTCAATATACATGTTTACTTGTGTGCACCTTCCTGGAGCTTGTGTTATATCAGGCATCTTTATGCTGCACAGCATTTGGCATTTGCATGGTGTCTTGTCACTGTTGGACGTTATGATGCGCAGACTACTGTCTAATGCTGTCAGGGCCAGTATTACTACCAGTCCCAGTGTATAAGACACATACATGACTTTTCTGTTGCCCGCTTAGCGTAGCTCCCTGCTCCTCTGTTGCTGTGCTACCAGCCCGTTAGCGGGGTGTCTTGCCCATTCCAGCTTCACTGTGGCATGTTGCGATTTGCCTTCTCTGTGAGCAGAGTCTCTTTCCCAGAGCAGGTGCTTTCTCTGAACTCTGGCTTGTAAGAGTGCTGGGAATGGCCCTCCCCAGCCCCTCACCCAGATAGATACATTTACCTGCAGAGCTCAACTTTGGAGAAAGAGATCGGGCAGAGAGTGCAAGGGGAAGGCCCACAGTGCACACCTTATTTTACATAAAACCTCGGGCTCGTGGGAGGACAGGGACATGAGGGTTCTCAGGGAAAGCCATCCCAGGAGTGTTGAGGGCTAGGCCCTGAAACACAAGAATCCCGGAATGGCCATGCATAAGATGCCTGTGCAATAGGCCTGACCCTAGGCTTCTGGGGCTCTTACTCTCTAGAGGCCCCAGTGGTGTAAGCCCGAACAGGGCTGTAGGCCGCGTTGGGAGCGCGTTAGGGACGCGTAAAGGGACGCAGGGCGCAGAACTCTGCCCGTTTCACACCAGAATTTTGGGGAGGACAGGGAATCTGGCAAAGCCAGTGGGAAGGATTTTTCAAGAGGAGAGTTCTGTGACAGGATCTGAAACACAATAGTGCTGGTGATCTGGAGGGTGCCTTATGTGAGCCACTTCTGTCTGGAGCAGCCTGCCATCATGCCCTGATAACCACAACACTAGTCCCAAGCCAGTGACCTAGGCAAAAGCAGAGACATTCATACTTATTGTCTCCTGCATCTGATTCTTGCCATCATCATGTGAAACGTTGGCGTTCCAATGTCTCCTGCGCACACTTGGTTCATAGGTGTACAATTTGAGTGCGTGCGCCTCATCACTGTCTTAGACAGAGCTCTGCCTTTAAACTGCCAAAGTACAGCATTGGTGGTTCAGTGGTAGAATTCTCGCCTGCCACGCGGGAGGCCTGGGTTCGATTCCCGGCCAATGCAAGGCTGCCTTCTTTTGACTTTGCTTTGGAAGTGAAATATATGAACTCAGTGGGGAATAAAATGGGAAGCAGTGACACCGACGTGATTTGAACATGCAACCTTCTGATCTGGAGTCAGACGCGCTACCGTTGTGCCATGAGGTCCCTACGCTAGCAACCTTCGTAAGGCCCTATCAGCAAATGCTGTGGGCCTTACGATTTTCTTTTGCCTCCTTGTATGCCTACGGTTGAAATACAAGGCTTGGCCTTTTGTTTTCTACCCTATTTATGAAATTGACTGCAGGTGCAGAGAGAACGCAGAGGATTGAAATGTTCAGGTAAAGGATCTCAAGCGGGAGCTCTAAGAGCAAAGAAACACGTGTGTTTTATTTGAGCGCTTTATGCAGGCACAATGACACGTCCCTGGGTGGGTTTGAACCACCAACATTTCGGTTAACAGACGAACGCGCTAACCGATTGCACCACAGAGACTAGTGACTAAAAAGTTTTTGCTGTGACTCAATATGCATGTTTACTTGTGTGCACCTTCCTGGAGCTTGTGTTATATCAGGCATCTTTATGCTGCACAGCATTTGGCATTTGCATGATGTCTTGTCACTGTTGGACGTTATGATGCGCAGACTACTGTCTAATGCTGTCAGGGCCAGTATTACTACCAGTCCCAGTGTATAAGACACATACATGACTTTTCTGTTGCCTGCTTAGCGTAGCTCCCTGCTCCTCTGTTGCTGTGCTACCAGCCCGTGAGGGGTGTGTCTTGCCCATTCCAGCTTCACTGTGGCATGTTGCGATTTGCCTTCTCTGTGAGCAGAGTCTCTTTCCCAGAGCAGGTGCTTTCTCTGAACTCTGGCTTGTAAGAGTGCTGGGAATGGCCCTCCCCAGCCCCTCACCCAGATAGATACATTTACATGCAGAGCTCAACTTTGTTGTAATTCCTACCTTTTCTTTTCCGTCCCCCGCCTACCCAGAACCATGGCAAAGGGCCACAGACACAGGGCTCGAAGTCGGAGCCAGAGCCGCGACCGCCTTCCTTGCGGAAGGCGGCGCCAAAGAGGGGTGCAGGCACGGGCCTTATTTAATGAGTCGGAGGTGGCCGCTCTGGTTTTTTTTGTTCAGCGCCACCTCCCCTTAACCCTGGCAGCAGGCGGCAGGCCTGGGTCCGGGTACGGGCTCCGGGAGCGTCGGCAGCGGTGGGGCAAGGTGCGTCAGACAGTGTTTCGCTGCTCTGGTGTCCGGCGCACCAATAATCAGCTGACGCACCGGTGGTCCGATATTCTGGACCGGGAGCAGGACCTGCTGGACCTGCTAGGAGTGGAGGTCCCGGGGCTTGGTGAGTAGCTATTTAATATTACTACTTTGTGTTCTGCTCTGTGTTATATATTGCGAATATATATTTTTTCCGACCAGCAAGAATGCTGCTGCTTACATTGCAGGTAAATTACGTTTACAAATCTGTGATTGTTATGACACAGGCGCTCGGCGCTACTAATCTTACTTGTTTGCAACTTTGCGCTCGCTTGGCCTGATGATTATGTAAGAGTTTACTTTAGAGAACTTAAGTGATGTAATGCTAGAGAGAGTAGTCCTTCCTTTGTCCTCCTGCCACTAAGAAGGGATAGTGGTGGATTGATAGGTTTAGTTACTTATTAGTTGGTAATTTGTAAGTGGTGTGCATGACGCATCCTCTGTCATGTCACGTGCTGCTGAGTGCTGCTTACCCCAGTCCTTCGCAGAACCTTTTGTAGTTTGTTTTCTGAGTGTTAATAGGCTTATATCATCACTAGCAGAACATCAGCAGCAACCAGCCAACAATTTGGTGTATGCAAAAATGTATGCATGTGTCCTCCATCTATGCATTTTTGAGGACTAAAATAAATGGAAATGCAGACTTACTGAACAATTGGCCCGTCTGGATTGGAATAGGTGGGCTAGGTCAGGTGGTAGTTAGGCTTGCTAGACGGTCCGTGAATCTCGCAATACTACCAGTCGATCAGATAGGTCAATTTTATTGCAATTGTTGTTACCAAAAAGTTTTTGGTGCGTATTTTAAAATATTTTATTTATTTCACACCAAACTTTAATTTTTGTCTCTTTCTTTATGAAATCTTACATGATCAGCAGCACCCAGGGGCAAGAAGACGGGGTCGCAGGCGGTGGGCCACGAAGATCAACAAGATGCCTCCCAGGGACTGGACCGCTCCTCTATCGAGGACTCTGCTGCTGGCCCCAGTAAGTCCTCCAGTGGTTAATATTATTAATTAGATTTCCCAAACTTTTCCTGCACCTTATTTTTTCCGAACTATTATTTAGGTATCCTCCTGCCGAACACCCATCACAACGCATGCGTTACATCGCATGCGTTTACGTCGCAAGCGTTACAACGCAAGCGACGTTACGACGTGGACCATTACCACGCGTCCCAATACATCGCATGCGCTTTTAAAACGCATGCGCTTTTAAATCGCATGTGGTGTAATGGACCAGAGTCGGACGCGGACAGAGGCGAGCACCGGGACGGACGACGCGAGGAAAGGGAGACGTAAGGGGGATTGTGCGTAGAGTGTAGTGTTTAGGGTTTAGGGCAGTGTCTGGTGGTCGTAGTGTAGGGCAGTGTTTTAGGCTTTAGGCAGTGTCTGGTGGTCGTAGTGTAGGGCAGTGTTTTAGGCTTTAGGCGTAAGGGGGATTGTGCTTAGAGTGTAGTGTTTAGGGTTTAGGGCAGTGTCTGGTCGTAGTGTAGGACAGTGTTTTAGGCTTTAGGCGTAAGGGGATTGTGCTTACAGTTTAGGGTTTAGGGCAGAGTCTGGGGGTCGTAGTGTAGGGCAGTGTTTTAGGCTTTAGGCGTAAGGGGATTGTGCTTAGACTGTAGTGTTTAGGGTTTAGGGCAGTGTCTGGTTGTAGTGTAGGACAGTGTTTTAGGCTTTAGGCGTAAGGGGGATTGTGCTTACAGTTTAGGGTCGGGAGAAAAAATCGCGATGTTAAAGCGTGCAGTGTGTTTGTGTGCGTTGTGATTGTGTTTTGTATGCATTTCAATGGGGAAGCGAACTAATGGTTTGCGTTGTGAAAGTGTGCGTTGTGAATGTGTATGCGATGTCAAGACGGCGATGTCAATGTTTGCGATGTAAACGTTTGCGATGTAGCATCATACATCCATCCTCCTAATTTGAATTTTGACAAAATCTTCTTTGCTCTAAACTATCTGTTTCTAAATTCTTGTTATCCCTGCCTCTAACTGCGTCTGCTATGACTCTCTGTACTACTACTATTAGTCTGTCTGTAGCTAAGCTTGCCCAGTTGCCCACTCTTTATTTAAAATATTTTAAATAAAACTCATATTCACCAATAGCTATAGCCATTGAGTCCAGTATATTGGGTTGTCCTCTTCTACTACTTCTAGTCTTCTTATTCTTGATGCTTTTCGACAATTCCCACCAAGAAAATGCCCAACCACATTTTAGAATTTTAGATAGGATAGGACATACTACTACTGTTGTAGAGATTCTGCACATACAGAACTTTGCACAAGAAAATAGGACGTTGGTGATGGGAGGTTGGACCTTCCTCACACCTCAATCAGAAGCCACCACAATCCCCTGACCAACTAGTTATAGTGTCTCATTACTCCGAAACGCCCCCCCAAAATACCCAATGAGTAGACAACCCAGACAACATAACACTCCCAACCTCTGTCGCGGAAGCAATGCACACCCTTTTGCTCACTCTCTCGTGTAAGTCCACACCAAATACCACCGAGTCTATGTAAGTTCAAAAGGTTTATTTTTATTTCCAACTGACAAGCTCTGTACGTTGTATAATGCAGCAGCAACAGCAAAATGCATAAGATTAAAACAATAAACATTGTTACACTTAGTTAGACTTACAAGTTACTTACAACTACAAGTCCATAGAAGCCAAAAGGCGAGATCATGATAACTGAACAGTGGTGGAAGAACCACCCTCCCCTTGGTAGGCATCTAGTTTATATAAAATTATAAATGGAGATGTGAGAATTCTGGGGAGCCCTCACCTTAGAAGAACCTAGTACTGGTTACATCATAAGGTCTGCAAAGCTCTGGTTCTTCGTATAAGGGAATCTTCCGTCTGTAATGAGAAAAATGGTGCGCGTTAGTATAGTGCAAGCATTTCTCAGTCGTGCCAAAAAGTGCAGTTTTTTTATGGATAAGCAATATGGACTAACACCAGAACTCCATAACAAAGTCGGTTGTTTTTCGACCTTGTACGCAGCGCTCAGACAGTAGCAGTATGAGCTCATGTGGGCTCAAAGGCGTCTTTCACAACAAGCTGCGAGGTAACTTGCGCAAAAATAAAAGACAGAGCTAAAATGGTTGCATGGCTCGGGGTAACTTAGCAAAGACTAGAATGACCCTAGGGACCATATAACACTACCAGTGTCTACTCTACAATCTGATTTATACTAGTGATGTATGTTGTATATGTATTATGTATGTATTAACTTTTTTTTCATTCTTGCTAGTCAAAAATAGGGGGAGGTGAATATGGCATCTGAAAAATGTGTAATGTTTTTTCTAGGCGTACTACCGACCACCAGTACCGGGGCCAGCGGCGAAGGTGAAGCGGCCGCTGAGGGTGCAGGCGATGCAGCAGTTGGAGGAGCTGCAGGGGTGAGCCAGCAGCAGTGGCGGGCGGTGGTAAGTTATATTCCTAATCCTTACTTATTGACATTACACTCGCTGCAAGGGTGTAATGTGTACTGTACTGTTGAGACTTAAGTAAGAAGTTGTTGTGAACGGTTGAAGAAGACACCCTTTACTTAGCATTAGCAATAGCATTAGCGACGGGAGTGTACTCAGAGTAACCAATGGCCTCTTCTATCGGACTTCAACTCAGCTGTGAAATTTTTATGGAGAAGACAAAGTCTGATCAGATGACCTTGATGGATGTGTTGAACGAAAAGGGAAAGAAGGGTGGAAGGAGGAAGGACGGGCGAGATTTTATATTTATGACTGGCAGAGAAGGATACGTGGGATGCATGCATAGGTGTGTGATATGAATCAGATGCATGGGTGGTGGAATGCCTGAAACTACCACAAATGTTCGAGGCCGAGGTAGTGGGAGGATAGATACATACCACAAATGTTACGTACTGTGCTTGCTAGTGCTACTGTGCCACTATGTGTAGAATGAATTTGTCTGACTGCTTTGCTAAGAGTATATTTTACAATAGTCTTGTTTTTTCTTCTTGATATAGCGAGTGCGACTCCTTCCAAAGGTAAAGTGGACAGGAAGGAGTTGGCAGCCAAGGCCCGGCGCCGGAAGCTGGAGGCCATACAGGCCGAATACCAGCGGCTGGTTCTTCTGGAGGAGGAGGAGGAGGCGGCGGCAGCAGCTGCAGCCTCCTCCAATGCCCCGGGCCCCAGACACCCCCCTAAAGTGTTACGCCACCACCGCCTGTCAGCCGCCCGCCGCCACACAGCAAGAAGCACTGCTGCCCCCCCCCCTGTGGATGCAACTGCCGCGCGCTGAAGCACCACGTGGCCCGCCTAGAGGAGCGCATCCGTGTCCTGGAGAGGCGAGCCCGCTGAGACCCCGTTTATTTATTGCCCCTTTTTTATAGCTTCTTTTGGTGGGTGGGAATCGGGCGTTGGGTTTTGGACTTTTGGACATTTGTTGGACTTTTTCATTCCGGGACATGAACATTGGTTGGGGTTAGGGAGAGGGGTGGGTCAGGTGTTGTGGGATTTTTTTACAAAGTTTATTTTTGTTAGGGTATTAAATTACATATTTAGACTTTATATCGATGTGGTTAATGTTTTGTGGGTGGGGTTACTGTTTTACGTCACACGGTTTCCTTGCTGGTGCAGTGCCACAGCCAGTGTTTGATTTAAATAATTGGCTGAGTTACTAAGACACAAACAGACAGATGCGGTACCCCTCACTGAGGGACTTGTCCTACTAGTACTGTCAGTCTCTCCTCCTAATCTATGCATTCTGCAACTGGACTCAAAGGGGTGTGTGAAATAGAATTAGTGAAAAAAATTCTGTTATTAATTATGCCTCCCCCAAACTTCTTCTCTTACCTGTGCTTGATGTTTAACTTGGGCACGGCGATGGCTGCATGGTGATGATGGTTTTCTTTCCCAACATGCCATGGTTGTAGTGGTAGTAGTAGTAGACCCTGGCAGTTTCACTTGCAAATAAAAGAAAATGAGACAGTCAGTCGCCTGAGAGAGACTGTGGGAGGAGTAGTAGAACGAAGTACAGTACGGAACTTACTGCCAAACAATAATATGCCAAAATACAAGGAAACATAATGGTTGCGGGGATAGCCTAGTACATAGAGTTACAAACTATAGCTGTGTCGAGTCACTCGACTAGGCCTACAGTACACCGTGACTCGACACAAGCGTAACCGTTAGTGCTGTTTCGGAGGATGACAACAAATCCAATCTATGCCGGCAATTAATGTTGATGGATTAGGTTCCTTTGGTAAAAAAAAAAAAAAAAAAAAAAGATTCGCAAATATACTGCTCATAGGAGGGTGGGCAAGCAGAAGATCCGCGCCCTGCCTTGAAAATGCATTTATGTTGCTTTAGCCACATCCGCCCCAGCAAGCGTGTGATAAATTATTGGTGTACATTTAATTTAGTCACACCTCAATAAGTCACACAGCCCGGGGGAAGAGGGTTAGGGTTTGATGAATGGTTGGGAAGGGGGGTTTTGGGAAAGGTTTGACAAAGAAAAACAGTACGCATGGACAACAACAAAACACAATCTTGGCAGACAACCATATCCATAAATCAGTTAAGGGAGAAAAAGGAAATGCATGCATGATGATGATAACTTGATGGTTAATGATAGTACTTACTAACTACTACTAGACAATTAGACAGTACAGGGCAGCAGTATATTATGCTATTTGCCTTGCCTGTCTGCCCTCAGAGAGACCCGAATTACATTCAGTTTCTGTTGTGTTGTACCGGCCCGGGCTTAAAGATAGCAAAGAAAAGCCAAAAATTGCTGTAGGGATGAATTGAATTATAAGCAGAGAGCAAACATAACAACAACAACACACAGTAGTAATGATTGAAGACCAAAAATGAATCAAATTTAAAAGATGATGAAAGTTGATACTGTTACTGTATGTTATCCTGGTTAAAATGTGGAGTTGCATCTCGGCATTCGTCTTGGTCCTCCCTTCCATGGACGCTCCGGCCATCAATCTTTGGTGACGCCACTGCCTGCCTGGCAGATGTAGATTCATTGGTAAGGTAAGTGAGAGTAGTTTTTCCCAGTGTAGCTTAGCCCGACCCTGTTTAATGTATATCTCGCCCCTCTAGCCTCTACAATGAATAACTGTGGTGTACGACTAATATCGTACGCGGATGACACACAACTGGTGTTCTCTTTTCCAGCTACTACGCGAGCTGCATTCGACAATTTCAGGCTTTGCCTTACTAAGATCTCCTCTTGGATGACAGACAATTGTCTTAAACTGAATACGGAAAAAACCGAGGTGATGTTTTTAACCAGCCTTCACCCCTTCAGCTGACCTTTGGTGGCCGTCGCAACTGAATCCTCCTCCCACTCCTGTATCCTCGGTCAGAAACCTGGGCTTTAGATTCGATTCTGAATTGTCTGTTAAAGCCCAGATTGGCCAAGTATCCAGAGCATGCTTCTGGAAACTTAAATCTTTGCGCAGATTTCTTCATCTCCTGCCTATGGACTGTCGGGCCATCATTGTCCATGCCTTGATTACGTCTCAGCTGGACTACGCTAACAGCTTGTATTTGGGCCTTCCGGCCTATCTTATTCAAAGGCTGCAGACAGTCCAGAATGCAACAGCTAGGTTTATTAGAAAGGTACCCCTTCGGCACAATATCTCCCCTCATTTGCGCAGCCTACATTGGCTGCCGGTAAAAAGGAGAATTCAATTTAAGGCCTTATCTTTGGCCTTTAGAGCGACTAGAGACTGTGGGCCTGGTTATCTTAGGCAGAGACTCCAGATATACCATCAGAATAGAACTCTGCGTTCAAACTCTCAGTCGTTGCTCCGTGCTCCCAGCTTTCGGAGAGCAAGGATGGGAGGGCGTGCCTTTGCTGTTAGAACAGCCGTCCTCTGGAACGAGATGCCTATTCATTTGCGCAAGGCTGAGTCCGAATCCCTTTTTAGGAGCTCTTTGAAGACTTGGCTGTTTGATCTGTCCTAGTCTCTTCCCCTCCCTCAACTGCTTTAACCTCATAGCGCCGGGACACCGCCGTAGGTGGTAGCTGTGCGCTTTATAAATGTTATTGACTTGACTTGACGAGACTTCTTTTTTCAGAAAGTCTTGAACTATAATGTTAATGCAGTGCGCCAAACACGGGACCCTGAAATACTCACCAAGCGTCATGGCCTTAAGTATATTACTGCCATTATCCGTGGCAACAAAACCAATGTCAAGCCCTCTGCGGCGCAGCCATTCAAAGACCTTGCTGTTAAACTCTTCCAAAATGTTTTCAGCAGTATGAGATTTCTCCATGGCGAACATGGCTACAGTTGCATGTTTCCGAGAAGCATTAAAAATTGCAGCTGTGTCAACAGCACCTACTTTAGATAGCTTGTCTCTAACCCCCACAAAAGAGACCCAGTGTGCAGTGATGCACATGTAATCAGTGGCTTGGCAACTGGTCCACATGTCTGTTGTCAGGTGGATTTTGTGAACAGCACTCTGCTGCAAAGCTTGTCCAACCAATTCCAGCACATCGTGATGTAGTGCTGGAACAGCAACTCGGGCGAAATAGGATCGGCTGGGAACCTTCCATTTAGGGCAGATGGCTGACACAAATTCAAGGAAACCCACCCCTTCCACAAATGAAAAAGGAAGAAGGTCCAGCGCTAACATTTTTGCCAGCTTCGCATTGTACAACCGTGCCGTTGGGTGGTTGCGTTGGTACTGCCCCTCCGACCTAAGCATGCTGTCAATGGTAGGCTGGAATATTTTCCTTTGTGGTGCACCTTTCTTCTTGAACCCAGCTAGGCTCAACGACGCTGCACTTTTGCTCATTGCAGTGCCCGGTTGCCTTTGTGTCTCATGTTGACTCTTACTACGGTGCCACTCAGATGTTGCTGAGGATGTGTGTGTTACCAGTACACTGCTGGGGGTAGGGCTAGAAATGTCTCCCTCTTGTTGACCTTCCACCGCGATCATATCTTCCCCTAATTCTTCATCCCCAACAACAGCAATGGGTCCAGTTTTCCTTTTTCCTAAGTGAAGTAGGTGAGCCTCCCACTTGATAGTGTGGTGTTTTTGAGATGACTTGTTTGTCCTCCGGTACCATAGTTTGTACCAAGCTTACCCCGCTTAACAGGCTGCCGACAAATTGAGCATATAGCAATGTTCTCCTCCTTACTGCTAACCGAAAAGAAGTCCCAAACTGGGGAGGAGAACTTTCTGCCGCTGCTGAAGGTGCCACTTTCAATACCAGATGAACTGGAGGGTGTGCATGGAATTTGACTCTGTGCACTTACATTACCACCACCTACTGAGGTGGTGGTTGAGCTGGATGTAGGTCCCTGCCGGACCTTTGCAAAGGCAAATATGGAAGCTGGAGGTCGTGTTGGCGTTACCTGTGTTGGTGGTATCCGTGATACATCCCTCACAGCGATTTGAGATAGTCTAAGAATGTTGGTCTCCATCTCCGCAGGCCCAGGAGTGATGTTCGTGATGACTGGCTCTTCATCATCATCATCATCATTAACCCCCTCGTCTACATCTACCTCCATAACTGTAAGGCTTTCTGGAACCTTCCTTTTCACTAGCCTTGTCTTGTGGCGTGCATCACTCTCAGGCTGAGCTGGTGGCTTCCAAGTGGCATCTAGATCATCAGAAGCGGGGCTTGAAGAAGAAGTTGATGGACTAACCCTCCTTTTCCTTGCTGGGGGTATGGAAGACAATGGATCTTCTGGAACAGTGGCTTGCTCCTCTTCGTCTGCAAAAGCTCGATTTCCTGAACTGCCCCTACTTCAGGTGGAACAACTACTATTGTGGGCTGTGGTTCCGGCTGTGGTTCCGGCTGCGGCTGTGGTTGCGGCTGTGGTTCCGGCTGTGGTTGCGGTTCCAGCTGCGGCTCTGGCTGCGGCTGGGGTTGCGGCTGGGGTTGCGGCTGGGGTTGCGGCTGGGGTTGCCCACTTATCTGCTGAGTTTCCGCCTGCGAGTGCGTGGATTGGGTACTACTTTGCGATAATGACATTTCAACATCACTGGTCGTTAGTAGACTGGCTACCTCTGCCACAGTCATGGGCTTAGGCCTAGGTTGCTGGGGTGGGCCCACTGATGCAGAGGTGCTGCTCCCAGCTTGGTCCCCGCTGGACACCGCTGCTGCAGGCGTAAGTTTTTTTTTACCAAAAAACACATCGGCCGGCACACCAGTCTTGGAAAGTGCCACTTCCTTCTTCTGTCCCTTCTTCTCACTGGCAACTTTCTTGGTACTGGAGGACCTGGTACCTTTCTTTGGGGCCATCTTCTTCAGATGTCAGCAGGACGCAGGTGCACAAGTTGCAGAGATGTCTGTGGTCACACGTGGACGTGACACGCAGCAGGACTTCTGCCTGGCAGTACAACGGGTGATGATGACACCTCCTCCTCTGTCTTTTTGTGCCCCTAAAAGCAAAGAAGCCAGGAGAAGAACATCAGTGAAATGTTGCATTTGTTGTTGTGGTTCAATTACTAGCAGTACAAACAAACAAATAAAAGATATAAATTAGTATAGCCATTTGTGAGACTGTCAACAAGGGCTTTCATGGTATACTGTATACACTGTCAGGAAGGATAGGAAAGAAGAGGAACAACAACCAAAATACAAATGTAATAGAAGTGGACCCTGTTTGGCATTAAATTATTTGCTCAGTCATCACATCATTCAGGGAGCTGCAGCTGGCAAAGGGGATGGATGCAAGCAGTAAGCCAAGAGGAAAACCATGCAGGCCTAAATGGCAAAAGCAGCACACTTAGTTAACTCCCACCAGAAATGGCCACCAGCCACATGGACACTCACAAATCACAAGCAACAAGCATGAGGCCTGGAAAACAATGTACTGAAAACAGGCCTACGATATCCAGGCAAAGGCTGCATGGTAAACCACACTGCTTTGCCTGTAATGCAATAAAATGCAAAAACGAAAATACACAGGGCTAAACAAGGCCTGCAACACACCACACACAACTAAGGCATGTATTTAACACACCCCAAAAACTGAAATACACCCAAAAATCCACATTTTGCAATTCAATCCAATGCCATCCATGTGCCCTAAATGATGTTTAAATTGAACAGAACACACAGAAACAGTTGTTTCATGCACCCCTGACTACCTCTGGGCCCACTGGATGAAAGGCCTGTTGGCAGACTAGGCTA
Source organism: Calotriton arnoldi (assembly GCA_963921515.1). NCBI lineage: Eukaryota > Metazoa > Chordata > Amphibia > Caudata > Salamandridae > Calotriton > Calotriton arnoldi. Next base: position 567,064 of record CAWUFW010011425.1, on the reverse strand, counting down.
CAAGCTTGCAGGCCTATGGATAAAGCACACTACCGGCCTTCAAAATGGCCGCCAGCCTCATGGCCAGGCCCACAACAACAAGAAACTGAAGACAGACAATGCAGGCCTATGGCAAAAGCACACTGCCTGGCTTCAAAATGGCCGCCAGCCTCATGGCCAGGGCCACAACAACAAGAAACTGAAGACAGACAATGCAGGCCTATGGCAAAAAGCACACTGCCCGGCTTCAAAATGGCCGCCAGCCTCATGGCCAGGCACACAACAACAAGAAACTGAAGACAGACAATGCAGGCCTATGGCAAAAAGCACACTGCCTGGCTTCAAAATGGCCGCCAGCCTCATGGCCAGGCACACAACAACAAGAAACTGAAGACAGACAATTCAGGCCTATGGCAAAAAGCACACTGCCTGGCTTCAAAATGGCCGCCAGCCTCATGGTCAGGCCCACAACAACAAGAAACTAAAGACAGACAATGCAGGCCTATGGCAAAAAGCACACTGCCTGGCTTCAAAATGGCCGCCAGCCTCATGTGCAGGTCCACAACAACAAGAAACTAAAGACAGACAATGCAGGCATATGGCAAAAAGCACACTGCCTGGCTTCAAAATGGCCGCCAGCCTCATGGCCAGGCCCACAACTACAAGAAACTAAAGACAGACAATGCCGGCCTATGGCAAAAGCACACTGCCTGGCTTCAAAATGGCCGCCAGCCTCATGGCCAGGCCCACAACAACAAGAAACTAAAGACAGACAATGCAGGCCTATGGCAAAAGCACACTGCCTGGCTTCAAAATGGCCGCCAGCCTCATGTGCAGACCCACAACAACAAGAAACTAAAGACAGACAATGGAGGCATATGGGCCAGGCCCACAACAACAAGAAACTAAAGACAGACAATGCAGGCCTATGGCAAAAAGCACACTGCCTGGCTTCAAAATGGCCGCCAGCCTCATGGCCAGGCCCACAACAACAAGAAACTGAAGACAGACAATGCAGGCCTATGGCAAAAAGCACACTGCCTGGCTTCAAAATGGCCACCAGCCTCATGGCCAGGCCCACAACAACAAGAAACTAAAGACAGACAATGCAGGCCTATGGCAAAAAGCACACTGCCTGGCTTCAAAATGGCCGCCAGCCTCATGGCCAGGCCCACAACAACAAGAAACTAAAGACAGACAATGCAGGCCTATGGCAAAAAGCACACTGCCTGGCTTCAAAATGGCCACCAGCCTCATGGCCAGGCCCACAACAACAAGAAACTGAAGACAGACAATGCAGGCCTATGGCAAAAAGCACACTGCCTGGCTTCAAAATGGCCGCCAGCCTCATGGCCAGGCCCACAACAACAAGAAACTGAAGACAGACAATGCAGGCCCATGGCAAAAAGCACACTGCCTGGCTTGAAAATGGCCGCCAGCCTCATGGCCAGGCCCACAACGAGAAGCCTAGGCCACAAAGGGAAACACATGCAGGCCTTAGTATATGGCTAAAGCAGCACACTTGTAACTCCCACCAGAAATGGCTACCAGCCACATGGACACTCACAAATCACAAGCAACAAGCAGGAGGCCTGGAAAACAATGTACTGAAAACAGGCCTATAATAGCCAGGCAAAGGCTGCATGGTAAACCACCCTGCTCTTGCTTTGCCTGTAATGCAATAAAATGCAAAAACGAAAATACACAGGGCTAAACAAGGCCTGCAGCACAACACACACAACTAAGGCATGTATTTAACACACAGCCCAAAAAACTGAAATACACCCCAAAAAAACACATTTTCCAATTCAATCCAATGCCATCCATGCCCCCTAAATGATGTTTGAAATTAATAAATACATCACACAGCAATCCATGACCCATGACTAGCTCTGGACCTACTGGCTACCCACAACGATTTATTTTTAAAAATGATGAAAAGTACCAAAAATGAAGTTGCAGCAACTGCAATGCCCCAATCAAACAACACCAACTTACTTGTAAAATCTCAAATTCCAAAATCCTCAAATCCAATGATAATGATGCAGCAGACACAAAGAGTGATCCTTCCAGCTCAAATCCAAGTGAAAAATGAACAGGAGATGGACAAAGCACTAGGAGGAGCCTGCTGGACAGGAACAGGAAGTAGGAGACTCTGTGGCACTTCCTCCCTCTCCCCCCCCAAACATTTGACCAAAAAGGACAGCCAAATATCAATCTGAGGTTTTTTTTCCAGCCAAATCATCAATTTATAGAAGGTTTGATGCTGCTTGCGATGTTATTGTTCTCCAGATTGAAAATTTTGCGTGTTCGGGATCGCGAGCTGTACAAAAATATGGCGAATGACGTGTTCGCGATCGCAAACTCTCGCGGGATAACGCGGCCGGCTACCGAAATCTCGTGCCGCACGCGAACGGATAGGAAAACCCGTCGGCGAACGCAGGAATCCCGGTAAGTCGCTATCGCGCGCGCTAGAACGCATTTTTAAAGCGCGACAAGAAAATAATTCCGCTACGCCGCGGATCGCGGAATTGTTGGCAATTCCGCGTTCTCCGCGGAATGCGAAATTGCCTAAATTCCGCAAATTCCGCGAGCGGAGCGGAATTGGATGCCCAGGGTTAGTTCATAAGTGTACAATTTGAGTGCGTGCGCCTCATCACTGTCTTAGACAGAGCTCTGCCTTTAAACTGCCAAAGTACAGCATTGGTGGTTCAGTGGTAGAATTCTCGCCTGCCACGCGGGAGGCCCGGGTTCGATTCCCTGCCAATGCAAGGCTGCCTTCTTTTGACTTTGCTTTGGAAGTGAAATATATGAACTCAGTGGGGAATAAAATGGGAAGCAGTGACCCCGACGTGATTTGAACACTCAATCTTCTGATCTAGAGTCAGATGCGCTACCGTTGTGCCACGAGGTCCCTACACTTGCAACCTTCGGAGCCCTATCAGCAAATGCTGTGGGCCTTACGATTTTCTTTTGGCTCCTTGTATGCCTACGGTTGAAATACAAGGCTTGGCCTTTTGTTTTCTACCCTATTTATGAAATTGACTGCAGGTGCAGAGAGAACGCAGAGGATTGAAATATTCAGGTAAAGGATCTCAAGCGGGAGCTCTAAGAGCAAAGAAACACATGTGTGTTTTATTTGAGCGCTTTATGCAGGCAAATGAACTACCAAACTTTCGGTTAACAGCCGAACGCGCTAACCGATTGCGCCACAGAGACTAATGACTAAAAAGTCTTTGCTGTGACTCAATATACATGTTTACTTGTGTGCACCTTCCTGGAGCTTGTGTTATATCAGGCATCTTTATGCTGCACAGCATTTGGCATTTGCATGGTGTCTTGTCACTGTTGGACGTTATGATGCGCAGACTACTGTCTAATGCTGTCAGGGCCAGTATTACTACCAGTCCCAGTGTATAAGACACATACATGACTTTTCTATTGCCTGCTTAGCGTAGCTCCCTGCTCCTCTGTTGCTGTGCTACCAGCCCGTTAGGGGTGTGTCTTACCCATTCCAGCTTCACTGTGGCATGTTGCGATTTGCCTTCTCTGTGAGCAGAGTCTCTTTCCCAGAGCAGGTGCTTTCTCTGAACTCTGGCTTGTAAGAGTGCTGGGAATGGCCCTCCCCAGCCCCTCACCCAGATAGATACATTTACCTGCAGAGCTCAACTTTGGAGAAAGAGATCGGGCAGAGAGTGCAAAGGGGAAGGCCCACAGTGCACACCTTATTTTACATAAAACCTCGGGCTCGTGGGAGGACAGGGACATGAGGGTTCTCAGGGAAAGCCATCCCAGGAGTGTTGAGGGCTAGGCCTTGAAACACAAGAATCCCGGAATGGCCATGCATAAGATGCCTGCGCAATAGGCCTGACCCTAGGCTTCTGAGGCTCTTACTCTCTAGAGGCCCCAGTGGTCTAAGCCCGACCAGGGCTGTGCCCGACCAGGGCTGTAGGCCGCATTGGGAGCGCATTAGGGACGCAGGGCGCAGAACTCTGCCCGTTTCACACCAGAATTTTGGGGAGGACAGGGAATCTGGCAAAGCCAGTGGGAAGGATTTTTCAAGAGGAGAGTTCAGTGACAGGATCTGAAACACAATAGTGCTGGTGATCTGGAGGGTGCCTTATGTGAGCCACTTCTGTCTGGAGCAGCCTGCCATCATGCCCTGATAACCACAACACTAGTCCCAAGCCAGTGACCTAGGCAAAAGCAGAGACATTCATACTTATTGTCTCCTGCATCTGATTCTTGCCATCATCATGTGAAACGTTGGCGTTCCAATGTCTCCTGCGCACACTTGGTTCATAGGTGTACAATTTGAGTGCGTGCGCCTCATCACTGTCTTAGACAGAGCTCTGCCTTTAAACTGCCAAAGTACAGCATTGGTGGTTCAGTGGTAGAATTCTCGCCTGCCACGCGGGAGGCCTGGGTTCGATTCCTAGCCAATGCAAGGCTGCCTTCTTTTGACTTTGCTTTGGAAGTGAAATATATGAACTCAGTGGGGAATAAAATGGGAAGCAGTGACCCTCACGTGATTTGAACACGCAACCTTCTGATCTGGAGTCAGACGTGCTACCGTTGCGCCACGAGGTCCCTACACTTGCAACCTTCGGAGCCCTATCAGCTAATTCTGTGGGCCTTACGATTTTCTTTTGCCTCCTTGTATGCCTACGGTTGAAATACAAGGCTTGGCCTTTTGTTTTCTACCCTATTTATGAAATTGACTGCAGGTGCAGAGAGAACGCAGAGGATTGAAATGTTCAGGTAAAGGATCTCAAGCGGGAGCTCTAAGAGCAAAGAAACACATGTGTGTTTTATTTGAGCGCTTTATGCAGGCAAAATGACACGTCCCTGGGTGGGCTTGAACAACAAACCTTTCGGTTAACAGCCGAACGCGCTAACCGATTGCGCCACAGAGACTAGTGACTAAAAAGTCTTTGCTGTGACTCAATATACATGTTTACTTGAGCGACCCTTGACCTTGCCAGGTAGGTCGCTCCCCCACCACACAGCTCCGCCTGTGTTGTCTGCCCGCTGCTCCTGCAGGTAAGATCGCCCTCCGCTTGTGATTTTGTCTCCCCTTTTTCCTTCTGTGCCCCTCGCTGCCCCATTGTCGTTGTGCCCGTGATTTTGTCTCCCCTTTTTCCTTCTGTGCCCCTCGCTGCCCCATTGTCGTTGTGCCCGTGATTCTGTCTCCCCTTTTTCCTTCTGTGCCCCTCGCTGCCCCATTGTCATTGTGCCCGTGATTTTGTCTCCCCTTTTTCCTTCTGTGCCCCTCGCTGCCCCATTGTCGTTGTGCCCGTGATTCTGTCTCCCCTTTTTCCTTCTGTGCCCCTCGCTGCCCCATTGTCGTTGTGCCCGTGATTTTGTCTCCCCTTTTTCCTTCTGTGCCCCTCGCTGCCCCATTGTCGTTGTGCCCGTGATTTTGTCTCCCCTTTTTCCTTCTGTGCCCCTCGCTGCCCCATTGTCGTTGTGCCCGTGATTTTGTCTCCCCTTTTTCCTTCTGTGCCCCTCGCTGCCCCATTGTCGTTGTGCCCGTGATTTTGTCTCCCCTTTTTCCTTCTGTGCCCCTCGCTGCCCCATTGTCTTTGTGCCCGTGATTTTGTCTCCCCTTTTTCCTTCTGTGCCCCTCGCTGCCCCATTGTCGTTGTGCCCGTGATTTTGTCTCCCCTTTTTCCTTCTGTGCCCCTCGCTGCCCCATTGTCATTGTGCCCGTGATTTTGTCTCCCCTTTTTCCTTCTGTGCCCCTCGCTGCCCCATTGTCGTTGTGCCCGTGATTTTGTCTCCCCTTTTTCCTTCTGTGCCCCTCGCTGCCCCATTGTCATTGTGCCCGTGATTTTGTCTCCCCTTTTTCCTTTCTGTGCCCCCGCTACCTCTCGCCATTCCCGCCGCTGCATCCCCTGCGGCCCCGCCCCCTGACTGCCCATTCGCTGCCCCTGCCTCCCGCCTCCCAGCTGCTCCTCCCTCCCACCTCCCCATAAATGGCGGCCGCTGCGCGTGAGGAGAGCGACCCTTGACCTTGCCAGGTAGGTCGCTCCCCACCACACAGCTCCGCCTGTGTTGATCTGCCCGCTGCTCCTGCAGGTAAGATCGCCCTCCGCTTGTGATTTTGTCTCCCCTTTTTCCTTCTGTGCCCCTCGCTGCCCCATTGTCGTTGTGCCCGTGATTTTGTCTCCCCTTTTTCCTTCTGTGCCCCTCGCTGCCCCATTGTCGTTGTGCCCGTGATTCTGTCTCCCCTTTTTCCTTCTGTGCCCCTCGCTGCCCCATTGTCATTGTGCCCGTGATTTTGTCTCCCCTTTTCCTTCTGTGCCCCTCGCTGCCCCATTGTCGTTGTGCCCGTGATTCTGTCTCCCCTTTTTCCTTCTGTGCCCCTCGCTGCCCCATTGTCGTTGTGCCCGTGATTTTGTCTCCCCTTTTTCCTTCTGTGCCCCTCGCTGCCCCATTGTCGTTGTGCCCGTGATTTTGTCTCCCCTTTTCCTTCTGTGCCCCTCGCTGCCCCATTGTCGTTGTGCCCGTGATTTTGTCTCCCCTTTTTCCTTCTGTGCCCCTCGCTGCCCCATTGTCGTTGTGCCCGTGATTTTGTCTCCCCTTTTTCCTTCTGTGCCCCTCGCTGCCCCATTGTCGTTGTGCCCGTGATTTTGTCTCCCCTTTTTCCTTCTGTGCCCCTCGCTGCCCCATTGTCATTGTGCCCGTGATTTTGTCTCCCCTTTTTCCTTCTGTGCCCCTCGCTGCCCCATTGTCGTTGTGCCCGTGATTTTGTCTCCCCTTTTTCCTTCTGTGCCCCTCGCTGCCCCATTGTCATTGTGCCCGTGATTTTGTCTCCCCTTTTTCCTTTCTGTGCCCCCGCTACCTCTCGCCATTCCCGCCGCTGCATCCTGCGGCCCCGCCCCTGACTGCCCATTCGCTGCCCCTGCCTCCCGCCTCCCAGCTGCTCCTCCCTCCCACCTCCCCATAAATGGCGGCCGCTGCGCTGCCGCGCCGCTGGCGCGCCAAGGCGCGCCTAAGACAAGCCCGTCTGCGCCCGTCCGCGACTGGACCGCGCCCAGCGCCAGAACCCCTGGATCCCACCGATGCAACACCACTCGACGGACCTACGACGCCGCCACACTCACCGCACTCAATGCCGGCCGGAACCCTGCCTGCTACCGAGCCTCACCGAGACGCACCCACGGACCCTTCACCTGCCAAACCTGCCGATTCACCTGCCCCCGGACGTGCACCACCTCCGCCAAGTCGAGCACCAGCAGCAACCACCTGAAATGCATCCTGCTGAACACCCGCTCCGTCCACAGGCACGCCGTGGAACTCTGGGACCTGCTCGACGCAACAGCACCGGACATCGCCTTCCTCACCGAAACCTGGATGAACGCCTCCTCAGCGCCCGACATCGCCATAGCCATCCCGGACGGATACAAGATCACCCGGAGGGACCGCGTCAACCAGACGGGAGGAGGCATCGCCATCGTACACAAGAGCACCATCCGCATCTCGACTAACTCCGACGAGACCTTCACCGCCGCCGAACACCTACACTTCCAGATACACACTGACCCCAAGACCACCCTCCGAGGCACCCTCATCTACAGACCCCCGGGACCACGCACACTATTCAGCGAAGACATCGCAGACTTCATCAGCCCGCACGCCATGCCCTCCGCCGACTACATCCTCCTAGGGGACCTCAACTTCCACCTGGAGAACAACAACGACAGAAACACCACCGCCCTGCTGGACAACCTCGCCAACCTCGGACTCAAGCAACTGGTGAACACGCCCACCCACTACGCCGGCCACACGCTTGACCCCGTCTTCTCGTCCAGCAAGCACATCTCTTTCAGCCACGCCACCGGACTCCACTGGACCGACCACAGCTGCGTCCACTTCAGCTTCAGAAAGACTGCGACCCACCACCACCCGCAACAGGTTCCCCGCCGGAGCTGGAGCAAGATCACCGCCGAGCAGCTCACCGCCTCCCTCAGCCAGAACACACCCACCAACACAACGGACCCAAACGAAGCAGCCAGCAACCTCGCCAAGTGGCTGACCGCCTGCGCCCGACGACCTCGCACCACTAAAAAACCCTCCCAGCAGACCCGGAAGCAAGAAAACCCCTTGGTTCACCAACGAACTCAAGGAATCCAAGAAGAACTGCCGCACTCTCGAGAAAACCTGGCGACTCGACCAGACCACAGACAACAGGACCGCCCTCAAACACGCCACCCGCAAACACCACCAGCTGATCCGTGCCACCAAGAAGTCGGCACTCAAAGAACGACTGGACAACAACGCCCATGACAGCAAGGAACTTTTCAGCATCGTCAAGAGTTCTCCAACCCCAGCGCCCGGAAACAACGACATCACCCCCTCGCAAGACCTCTGCAACTCACTCTCCGCGTTCTTCCACCGCAAGATCACCGACATACATAACAGCTTCGACGCACAAACCACGCACCCTACCGCCGAACCAACGCCCGCCACCACCACCCTCTGCAACTGGACCCCGATCAGCACCGAAGACACCACCCGCACGATGAACTCCATCCACTCCGGATCACCAACCGACCCCTGCCCACACCACGTCTTCAACAAAGCCGACGCCACCATCGCACCCCATCTCCGGGACATCATCAACTCCTCCTTCCACACCGCCACCTTCCCGGAGAGCTGGAAGCACGCCGAGCTTACCGCCCTCCTGAAGAAACCAACGGCGGACCCCACCGACCTCAAGAACTACCGTCCCATCTCGCTCCTTCCGTTTCCGGCCAAAGTCATCGAGAAGACCGCCAACAGACAGCTTGCCGCCTTCCTCGAGACGAATGGATCCCTCGACCCCTCGCAGTCCGGGTTTCGGGCCAACCACAGCACCGAGACCGCCCTTATCGCAGCCACCGACGACATCAGAACCCTAACCGACAACGGGGAAACAGCTGCCCTCATCCTCTTGGACCTCTCCGCGGCGTTCGACACCGTCTGCCACCGCACCCTAGTGAAGCGCCTCAGCAACATCGGAATCCGAGAGAAAGCACTGGAATGGATCATCTCGTTCCTCGCCGGTAGAACCCAGAGAGTCCGCCTCCCCCGTTCAGTTCCAAAGCCACCGAAGTCATCTGCGGCGTTCCACAAGGATCTTCACTCAGCCCAACCCTCTTCAACGTCTACATGAGCCCCCTCGCAGCCATCGCACGCCAACACAACCTCAACATCATCTCCTACGCCGACGACACCCAGCTGATCCTCTCCCTCACCAACGACCCCACCACCGCCAGAGCCAACCTACACGACGGGATGAGAGATGTCGCCGACTGGATGAGGAACAGCCGCCTTAAACTGAACTCAGACAAGACGGAAGTCCTCATCCTGGGCTCATCACCCTCCGCCTGGGACGACTCCTGGTGGCCCCCGGCCCTGGGCACCGCACCCAAGCCAACGGACCACGCACGCAACCTGGGCTTCATCCTGGACTCCTCCCTGTCGATGACCAGACAAGTCAACGCCGTCTCATCTTCATGCTTCAACACCCTGCGCATGCTCCGCAAGATCTTCAGATGGATCCCCACTGAAACCAGGAACACCGTCACCCAGGCACTC